>JAMZAV010001105.1:0-294912 GCA_024449915.1 Sweltsa coloradensis
CAGGTTTAAACTAATCAAACATTGTATTGAGTGATTGTCATGGGGTTTAACGTCCCACATGTTTGCGATTACGCTAATAGAGAGGAGGGAGGTTTTGTGAGGGGTGACATTTGAATGATGATGAATAAGATTAGGTTTTTAGTAAAATATCGTTTCCGAAAGGCGCTGAAAACTCTTTAAGAACATCATACTTTAAAGTGTTTACTTCAAGTGGGATCGGGTCACTGCTAACATTGGGAACGTGTTCCATTCCATCATTCTCGCAGATACATGATTGAAAATACAATAAACAAAAACAACAGCAATGAGATTGAGATCGCATGCTAGTTTGCGAATTTTGTGAATTATGTATATTTTATTTTGAGAGCATTTTAGTGGCATATTAAACAATTCTGTATGGTATACGTTAGGTGTTGTTGGAGATATTAATGCCATACAAATTCTAGCCCTAATAATTCAGTTCTAGATGAAAGTGCGATTAACCACAAAGTGGAGAGACAATTTCTTACTGGACAGATCCAGACCTAGTAGACGTTGTTCATGAAAGTTCGGTTCTTGCTATAATGTGCCCTTGAGTAACTGAGTTGTAAATTGAAAATAACACATGTGTGCCACACCGCATGCAAACACACACGACACGAGTCTGATTCAGAAGATCGTTGGTTCGATATACGACACCGACAATCCTGGTCAACAATTCATTACAAAGTTTTCCTCAACGAATACTAGAATTGAGACATATTTAGTTGCTCTTAGACATCAAATGTAAATTATTTTCACACTATTTTATACTGAGTCGTGTAAAAACGAGAAAGTTTCTCATATACAGGTTCCTTAAAAATCAATTATATTTTCATCAACGACGAACAAACTCGCATAATGAAAGCAAATTGTTAGAACTAAGTGCTGATCTATCCCTGACTTATGAGTGTAGGGATGGGGGGGGGGACGAGTTTTTTTTAATGATTTGGTCGTTGGTCGTTTTCCAGTGCAAAAAATAGTTTATAGCTTGAAGAGCGAAGCCATATTATAGGGTTGGTAGCCATTAACAAAACCCTTTTTTGTTTAAATATCATATATTTTTCACAAACAGTGCACGCAGTATTTCGTATCCGGAAATTGATGATGATTTCTGTTGTTTAACGTCTCATATTAATAGAGTAAGGCTATTCGAGACGATGAGTGCATGGTGATAGATGACGATGAAAGACGACTACAAAATACCCATGCCGGGATTCGAACCCCGTCCTGTAGAGTCATACGCTTCGGACCAGCGCCCAAATAGTATGTACCACAGTGGACGGCTTACAGGAATCGACAAATGGCTGGAGGGGCATGGAGGGGGGAACATCCAGAGGATCCTTGTACAACGTTTGGTGAACATTTCCTTACATTAAAATTGCATAAACGGAGAACAAAAAAGCTTCCAAAAGACGTTTTCGGAATTATTTATCTACACGTGGCTAGTCTAACCAAGTTATTTGGCTACGTCTCTAGTCGAATGATACACTGTCTAGACCAGGGTCAAATGTCACAGAGATTGCAAGTAAAGTCAAACGATAATAGGAGTCATAAGAATATTTATTATGTTTGTTTTTTGTCTGTTTTATTGATCTTAGATAACTTAGTAGTTATAAAAAATCGCATGAAGTCATATTTTTTTTAATAACTCTGTTCAGGTATTTGTTTGAGTACATTTATCACTCGTTAGTAAGGAACGTTGTGGTTTGTTGTAGAAAAAATTAGACGAGGCCGCTCGCGAACGCTTTTTCCAGTCGCGTTGATGGATAAGCTTTTATGGTTGATTATTTTTGTCCAGTGATTTCTGTTTCGTGTTTTAATAATTGTCACTGTCATCATTATTAAGACAAGAGCAAGAGTCAACCATGTCTCCCTCCAACAATGCGAGGCGACCGAATGCAAGTCTGAAAGAGACCGAGAACAGACATGCACCTCGTAGTGCCAGCCGAAGGTGATACTGACCTATCGTTGCCCCAAAAGTACAATTTTTATGAGAAATATTTCTTCGATTATCCCCAAATTTAAATCATAACATATCTAAGTTTATCTATCTATATCTAAGTAAATATCACTACCGCCGCTACGAAACAACCCGATAAAAAAATGATATCTAAGTTTATTGATTTCGAACGTTCTCGTAAAGTTTCATCCAGATCGGAGTAGCCGTTTGCCCGGTCGCGAGCCAAATATCACAAAAATATCGCAATAAAAATCGTAAAAGTACGATATTTATAAGAAATATTTCATCGATTGTACCTAACAACTAAGCAGTTCTAAGTTAAGAGATTTCGAAGGTCCCCTGAAATTTTCATGAAGATCGCATAAGCCGTTTGCCCGGTATAGAGTCATGCGAACAAACAGAAAAAAGGGGAAAACGATCTATTTTCCTCAGGGTAAGTGAAATTGAAATCTTTGTTACGTTCATCCAACTATTTACTGTTAGATATGTACTGGGACAAGAGTTAAACAGAAAAACTGGAAAAAAAATATGGCATGAACTAGTGAGAATACCTGAAGAAGAGAAGAAAGAAGAAGACCGGGTCAATATGTGTGAAGCGTCTCGCATGGATAGCCGACTGCGATAGACCCGGGATCCTCCCAACCCCTATCCGACTTCATTGTTGGATTATCATGGTAGGATAATATATTTATATATTATTTTTTATTATTGTATTGTTAAAAACTAATGTTTACCAAAACAAACTATTCCACGGTAAAACCATAATGACATGTAAGGAATAATAAATAAAGTAATTTGCACTTATTGGATTGGATGATGGCAAACTGTGCCAAACTGATCAACTGAACATGTATATACAATTATAAATCATGTTTTTGTTTGATTCAATCTGTAGAAGAAAAGGGTCATAGGGACAACTACCTGTCCATTCATTCAGTGGGCGTCCAGAAAAACATTTCATTTGCATCTTTATTACAAAACAAAATAGATCCCTAACGAAACTAAATGAATAAGCAAATGTCAAACCCCCAAGTAGTAACTCATTTTCTGCAGGGGACTTTAATTAAATACTAACTCTTACTTGTAAGAAAACAAGTTAGAAATGTATGGTTCTGATTAGGATCCAACTAGACTAGTGAAACCATGAAATAATTTGGCAGTGTGCCTAAAAAGTTATCTCTAAAATGTCAAGTCGGGATTGCGTTGTGGCAAGAAGATCGGCATTGGAAATAACAACTTTAGAAATATAAATGCAAAAGGTGAATCTATACTTCCCTCATGAACACTTCATACCAGTTAATAAGATTCTTATTTGTTCATCTGGAAGAAGGCGTGGGATAGATGTAACCTAACCCCCTACCCCCCCCCCCCTCCCGCAAAAAATGAAAAAATAGTCATATCAACAAGAGGTGTACTATCGGGGCTTCAGATCGTGGAATGAATACAAATATACCTCAAGAAATATGTCGCTAATTTTAAATCGGCTCCGAACAAGAATATTTTGTCTGCCGACTGTACGTTTAAAGTTCAGGTTATTAAATTCAATTCCATCCCAATCACATCTTTACCATTTATGTTAATGACATAACGGAGGATATGGGAGCTATAGTGAGGACTAGGGTTCGAATCCCGCATAATGCATGTTTTATTGTAATCGTCCTTCAAGATTCTGATAGGTATAATTTTTTTAGTAACTTTTATTCTTCATAGTAACTTTAACTTCAACCACAGCGTCAGTGGGACGATCTTAGGAAGTGTCGAGACGTCGCGCTGGAGCGACACCCGATAATAGTAATTGTATAGTGACAAATTACCAGCATTTCACGTACACCAAAGTACATTCAATACAACATTAAGGTTGGACAAAGACATGTTATTATTATCAATAATATTGCCCAAAATATTTCAACAAAATAAAATACTTTATTAATTTTTTTTAAAAGATTATTATTAATGTGGGACCAAAAAGTTTAAATGTTTTTGTTTTGACAATAACTTTTTAAAATTAAATAATTAATACAAGACAATTACCGAGCAGTATCATTTTAGAAATATCAATGCAGATTCAATTTTTGTTTCAAAATGGTGATTTTTTTGTCCATCCCTGATTATTATTATATTTGCCCTAAAGACATTTAAGTTTGTAAAAATATTAATTGCTAATTTGTACAATAAGTATAAATTTTATATTTTTAAGGATTTCGTTTTCATGTAACTAATAAAGTTTCCATATTTTTATACCCTCTTCCTTAATGTGTTGTTTATTTGAAATGTTTACGTGTTATGTGCCAATAACATATTTGTTAACACAGGACTTGATTACTGGGTTTGGTATGATGCTTGGGCGACATGAGTAGAATGAAATAAGATAGCATCGCTACTACAACAACACAAATTAATTGATATGAAGGACAAGCTTCTAGGATGTCAATTTATAATTATTTCAAAGTTGGTCTATGACAAACAGTTCAAATTTGAGATTTGAACTGTTGCGTACATTCCATGATGATAACTTTAATTCCTTTAAATTTCCAGTGTTTTTAATTTGTTGATGTCCAAGACAACTATAGTTTGTTCTTCAGTTCAATGAGTATTGAGTTATGAGTCATTTAGTAATGAGAAATGGTGGTATAAAAACCCAAATTTAGTTTAAAGATACAATTTTTAGTGTATTATGCAAAAAATTGTCAAAAACGTTAGTAAAAAAAGTTTCTTCATTTAGAATGGAGCTCCCTACTTAATACGCCGACATCGATTCCAAAATGTTGGAATCGATCATTGTGACCTAACAATCTATTTAGAATCGATTTTCAAGGAAAAAACAAAATGTGTACGCGCCGTTATTTTGGTGGACTATTTCCGCAGAGTCCTTGTTACGCGCCGTTATTTTGCCTGTCTGTTTCCGCGGAGCCCGCGATGACTTCGTCTGGACCGGCACCTCCACCAAAAATCGCATAAATTCTGAATTGGCAACTCCACCTCGTATTTTGCACACTAAAAGGTAAAATTTCACGAGTTAATTTTGTTTTGACCAGTTTCATATAATTTCGTTCGTTATTTCGCGCTTTCAAAATGAAGTTTTTCCATCTCTAATTTAAGTACACAATATTACATTTTAGGCAATAAATCGGACTTAAAGAAATTTCGCGAATTTCGTTATAACAGCGAAGAGAAACGAAAAGAGAGTTTGTAATGCTTACAGAGAACATGGGCATCCACAAGGAAGGGGGTTAACCCTCCCCCCTCCCCCAACACGCCTCACAGGTAGTAGATTTAAAGAGCAAATTTGCTGTTATGTTCCCTGGTTCTTGCACATCTACTCTTACCCCTCCACCCGAAAGTGGCAACTTCCTCCACCATGGAAGGCCGGTTTCATCAAATGAATATACTTCATATTAGCTTACTTAATATAAGGTATACACATTGTTTATTTTAAAATTAAACCTTCTAATGTTCTTACAGCCATCAGATTATTCATGTACGCCATATAGAATGTTTCTTCTGGCAATCAATAATGTTTTAACCGCTAAAAAGGAATTTTCATTCAAAGAACTTAACTTTATGCACGTGACAAAAAAAATGTCAACGTCAAAATCGTTCGAACATAACAAACCGAAAACATTTGATTTTGACGTACTGCGTAAATATCACTAACAAATAATTGTTTTCCACGGAACAACAGATAAATCTATTTTGCGCAGGCAACGCAACGGTGCAGAAGAAACTGACGTCATAGGGAAATTAGTGTCAAACTCAGGTAATGACGAAGATAAAATTGACGTCAATCGCTTTTTACAACTATAATCCGCTAGTTAAATGCATTTCAGGGAATTAAATACAAATAATAACAGGTAGTTACTGTGAAGAATGTTTGTATATTATAGAGAAGTGAGAACTATAATTGGATGTTGGGTGGGCTATCTTAGAAAAACTTAAACGAGTGTAATTCTAAAATGAGAGGCGCGTATGCTTATGTGTACAAAATAATGATACATTATATTAATTTCAAATAATAATGGATGTTATCGAATTATTAGATCAATTATAATGGCGACACCAACAGTATATGGGCTCGAGCGCTAAGCGCGCGACTCTGATTGGGGAGGTCCCGGGTTCGTATCCCGTTGAAACCGGCAATCCTGACTAAAGTTTTTTTCCGAGGTTTTCCTCAGTCGTTAATGCGAATGCAAGGGATTGAGTCTCGGACATCCATTCACAATTGTCCTTTCCGCAATATACCTAGTTATTTAACTGAATAGGGTCACACTGGTTAAATCTGATGTGAATACCCGACAGCGGGCATCCTACAAAAATTTATTTTTTAAATCCCGTCGAGTTTGGCAATCCTGACTGAAGGCTTTTTCCGAGGTTTTCCTCAGTTGTTAAGGGGAATGCAATGGTGAGTCCTCTTAAACAGTCCTCGGACGTCCCTTCACCACTCCAATGTACCTAGTTTAACACCTGAAGAAAGGCATGCATTGCGTCATGGACAGGTTTCTTACGAAAATTGATATTATCTACTGGCGAAAGAAAATTATATATATTTAAACAAGATATATTATAATAGTGTTGTTTTTGCACATATTCTACATGTTGTATACACATATTTTAGTTGAATTTAAAATGTAGCTAACTATTATACACGTGTAAGATTTAAACGTATTTTTTCAGACTTCACGGGTTTTGGGCGATAGGCCTAAGTATTCATGTAAGAATATCGATGAATGGTAAAATTGAATTGTACAACTGAAAACATAGAAAATGTCTAATTGTCCGCTCATCATATAGATAGTTTCATTGCAATGTGTTATAACACACATGAAGAAGTATGTCCATCTAGTTATGTGCTTTCATCTAAGTTCCTTTGCGAGTTAAATCGATCTGTAACGCGCACTTCAAAGCATCAAACGTACTAAGTAGCATATAATATTCTAATGTAATACTGGTGATACCTCAAAGTTAAACCCTTAGGTGATAAGTAGGGAACCGTGTATTAGGGTGTGGGATTGGATTAAATGACCATTTGGTCGTATCTAGCAAAACATATCCTCGATTCCCCTGGCGTTTGAGAAATTGCCCGTGGTGCAGCTCTCTGCCTTACAAAGGTAGTTGGATTAGAGGCTTGTGGACTTGTCCGGGGAGGTAATTAACTGTCCCTCGGGCGGACAAGACAGAAATTACCGGGAGAGAGGGGGATCGATGATCAAACGTCTAGTGGTCTACACCAACAAACACAAGTCACGTTAATTAGTACACATACCGTAATTATAAACTAATTACTACACAAATCTTAATAACTAGCATTTTAAAACCTTCAGTCTGAACGGGTAACTGTAAAACGTGTTACGCATTTCCTTCCTCTCTCGATTATTCAGTCTACACATCCATGAGTTTCAACTGTGGCATGTAGACGAAATGTAGATAAAATTATAGATTTTGCCTATTTGTACACTATGCGGTTGATGTGTTCTATGTATAGAGATAGCATTATTACCTAGTCTTAATTAGATGGTAACCCTATATGGTTTAAAAATAAACTTTAAAGAACATGTATATGTTATTAAAAAATTAATTGAACTTAACACTGCTAGCTCTTCGGTAGGAAAAACATATTTTTATTGTGTAGCAATATTTGAGAAAGTTTCACTTTTCTTCGACTTGCTGACATTACAAACAAAAACACAAACATCTGACAAAAATGTAAATAATGTCAGCCAGTCAAAGAAAAGTGAAACTTTTATAAATATTCCAACATAACAAAAATACTTTTTTACACCAAGAGCAGTGTTTTTTAAAATAACCTAGACGGGTTGTAATAACCAAGCCACACACGCTGAACCTGGGTCTTTCGGAGTCTCCAACTCCTTTCTCAACCCTTGTCCAAGCATTAACTAAAAAAGTTGCATATTTTATGATTATTTACCCAGGTTATATAGTTTAGCGTGTGTGGTTTTATTATTACAAATTGACAATGCAATGTTCCTAACAATAAACACGCACCCATTGTAAAATATTAAAATATACGATTCTACGATAATGAATGCTTTGTCAGTGTCCATATTGAAGCTCGTGTATCACTACTGCAAACGTCATTATAAAATTCCTTTTTTTCTTTGATTATAATTTTGCTAGTTGATAAAAGCGTTCGTTCTACGGTGTGCTCACTTAGATAGGCCTACTTATTCTGTATAATAAAATAAATATTATACGATTATAAAGTTATTGCTTTGCGTGCTACACTTGTTGGTGTTAAGCTGTATTTTGTTTGTTTATGTAACATTTTATATTATGCAATTAATCAAGTGGCGTGAGAAAATGCATGGTTAGCTATGTTTTTGACGCAGCTTTTTACATGAATATTATTGTATCATTTAATTGTCGTAATGTAATGTAGAAATGGGTAGCTAATGAAAGGTTAATAAACCGATCGAAGTGGCTTGCCTAAGGCGTGTAACTCTGATTCGGGAGGTAACGAGTTCGAGCCCAGCAACCGACAATCCAGATTTAAATTTTATTCTGGGTATTTCTTCAGTTGCTGGGATTAAGTCCTCTTAAAAGGCCCTCGGACAATCTTTTTCCAATTAACCTTAACCATAATAACCTAGTTAGTGACCTGAAGAGGGTCATACCGTATAAATCTGGTGGAGGACATTTTTTTAAACGAATTTTGACAATTTTAAGTAGAATCCGATTTGTATGTTGATGATGTACACAAGCAAATGGTGTTAAATGTGTTTGGTCAGATGACGCAAACAAAGTTTAAACGAATATATAAACTCATTAATTATTTAATGTAATAATATTTTGATTTGCATCCAAGAATGTGAATGATTTGTATGTCAAGTTCTTTCAGTCGCGGAGCTGCCGTTGTGTACAAGTTGTTCACGACAATCCACTGGTCTCGATAGGCGCATCGTTGCTAGAATTATGAGTAAAGCAATTACCCCCCCCCCCCTCCCCCTCCCGCAGACGCACCTGGGCTAGTGAGGGCGAAGTGCAAGGATTGCAGTCGCCATGCAGTCTGTCACTCAAGTCTGATCAAGTCAGTCGCACTTATACCTCAATCTGACTGTGAAGATTAATACAGACATTGCAAGTATATTGACAAGTTTCATTGTTTGGATTCTTTAGTATTGTATTGTATTGGTTGTGTATGGTATCCGAGACAAGGAGTGAATTGTTTGCGAGTGCTTCATACGGGAGTGCAGCTCACAATCACAGTAGGCACTCGCCAGGAATGCGGTGCGAGCTTGATTACCGTACCGTGCGGACACAGTGAACGTCTGGGATAATCCAGAGACAAGAAAAATACACGAAAGTTTCAAGATTTGACAAAAGGTAGGTACCTACTCAGTTAGTGGACATTCTGCTATTTTCTCTTGGTGGTGGTGGTGGTGGTGGTGGTGGTAATTAATACACTTGTCAAAGTATACAGTGTGTGAAAAATCCAGTTAGCAGCACGGTGTAGTACAATAATAATTATGTTAGTACCACTAGGACGCTTTGCTAACGCTTTTTACAGTCGTGTTGATGGATGAGCTTCAATTGTTGATTATCGTTGCCCTAAAAGTACGATTTTAATGAGAAATGTTTCTTTGGTTGTCCCTTGAATCACAACGTATGCAAGTTTAGTGATTTAAAACGTTTCCATAAATTGATTGACTGGATATTTTATTTATGCAACTTGGCAAGTTTCATTGATATCAGAGTAGCCGTTTGCCCGGTCGCGGGCCAAATATCACGAAAATATATCATTAAAAATCGAAACAAATGGTAAAAATACGATATCAAAAGAAATATTTCTTCGATTGTACCAAAACAATTGGCAGATCTAAGTTCAGATATTTCAAAGGTTCTCTTCTCTCCAATTTTCATTAATATCGCATAATATGCCGTTTGCCCGGTAAAAAGCGAACAAAAAGATAAAAAGACAAAAAAAATAACAGCAGAGCTATTTCTGCAGGGTAAGTGAAATTGAAGTCCTCGCTTCGCTCATCCAACAATCTGTTATCTGTGGTAGTACAGTCTGTTACAATATATCATATTGACGTTTGAATGATTAAGCAATTAGGACATCTTCAAAAAGTAAGTAGGAAGACGCTTTCACCCCCAAATTACCCATTTTAGTTAGGTCAACGTTATATTTAATTGACTTGACGTTGAAGAGAATTTTGAATTTGTTCCCAGTTTTTGTATGTGCTCAGCAGTTCAGTCGAAACAGAAGAAATTTTGTAATAACCAACATTGTAAAATCGTAAGTTTTATAGATATCTTCAGTCAGGGCTAAAGGTAAACGAACCCGCAAAGTTCCGAATGAGATATTCACACCTAAACAAACAGCAGTGAACCGTGTGTCTCTTTGTAGATTGTATCGTTCTTCGGTCCAACAAATAGTCCTAGTTCAATCTCCAACCCAAGGGGGTTGGGGGGGCGATTCATTCACCAATGTGTCTGACATTGTTGCCCCCGACGTGCGAGCGTGCGCTGTGGACGGGTGCGGGGGCGACGTCCCCCCCCCCCCCCCCCACCCCTCGGCGCCGGGACGCTGGAGTTCGGGCTCGATCCTCCTCGGTCAACACTGTCAGAGCGGCAAGTGTAGTGGCGAGACGACGCACGGGAACAAACGGACTTACCGCGCGGGAAACGCGGGGACACTTCACTCATTCTAAGCAATGTGAGTTGAGGAATGAATAATTTTGTTGCTTGCCTTGATTATATTCTTGTTTCTAACTAATGTTTTTTTCACCTTTCTCATGATCAGTGTTTGTTCATCTCCACATGTTGAAGGGTTGATCGATATATTCAGGTATTGTGCTTGAAAGATTCAACTCTTTACACTAATTTTATATTCCATATGCAATGGCAATTTTTCATATTAAGTGGCAAAATTAAAAAAAAAAAAACGAACATTCTCTTGTCGGAAAATCGAAAATGTATCAAGGTTTAAAGTTAAAAGAAACATGCATACGAAAGTGCTTTAGAAATTTATTCGTGCATTGTCGATTTGTCAAGATAATATTTATGCCTTACGGTACTTGATAGGAAAATATGTTTTTCGTTTCCTTGATAAACCCATATTTTTTCTGTTATAACTTTAAAACAACAGAAAAACGTTGTTGAAAAACGTGTTATTAAAAAGTGGAAGATATTTTATAATACTAACAATCTTTAATCACGACACGTTCAATCAATGGAGAAATGAGGACAACCTTCTCTTTGTTTCCTTTATTTAAAGTGACTTTTTATTTTCACCATTCATTTCATACCTGTTCCCAATTATCTGGTTTACGCTTCCCAATAATTTATGAAAAAAGATTCCTCCACATTATTCCATTTACTTCCATTTCTTTTCTACCCCCACTTTCGTATAGTATTTATTTATCAGATGCATATTGCAACAGAGTACAAACACTCCACAAGGGCAAAGCAGAGCATTACCTAATGGATAGAAAACAGACTAATAGACATTAAAATATACAACACAAAATAATACATTTAACTCATTAAACATGTGAAATTATCAATTTAAATGTGAAACTATCAAAATTATTAACATTAAAAATGAATTAGAGATATTCTTGAAAGAAAATAGAAGAACAATTTTATATGAAAGAAGATACTAATGGAAATAAGCTAGTGAGTAAATTACGTTAATATCCTAATGCTTGAGTGATCACAGATTTAAATTTAAAAATATTTTGAGAGTAGAGATCAATGTCTGTTCCTTCAAGAGGTTTTAACATATTAAAAGAATGCTGTAATCTGTTGATGCATGAATTTTTATGGAGGTCGAGATGACTTAGGGCTGATTGAAAAGTTTTCTGAACGCGTGTATGTTTGGGAGGTATATGAAAATTTAATTTGCCAAGAATTAAACTAGTGTTTGTTAAATTATTTACAATTTTGTAAAGGTAAACCATGTCGGAATAGTTCCTTCGGTTTTCTAATGTCATTAGGTTAGCATCTTTACAAAGTTGTGCATAATCTACTCTATGATACAGAATGTTACTTTTTATACATTGATGTTTTATGAAACACTGTTGGACCCTTTCTACATTATGAATTTTGGTGATTTGATATGGGTTCCAAATAGAGCTAGCATAATCTAAATGAGGCCTAACAAGAGAGAGGTACAACTTTCGCATAGTGGTTTTGGAGAATTCTTTAGAGCAGTTTCGTCTTAAGAAACCAAGCAATCTAAATGATTTCGGAATAATGTTAGAAAGGTGATTCGAGAATGAAAGATCATGAGATATGATGACACCTAAATCCTTGACTTTCGTGACTCTTTCCAAAATCTGATCATTGAGACTGTAGATATGAAATTTAACATGTTTTGTTTTTGTTGTAAACGTAATGACTGCACATTTAGATACATTAAGTTTAAGCTTCCATGTTCTGCACCATTCTGCAAGCGCGTCCAGATCTGACTGCAGGTAAACCCTCCACTACCCATTATGATCCCCTGAAACGCATACTACTAATTTATTGTACCTAATACATTTACCATCATTTTAAACAATTTGTGGGGTTCAGGGAACATTCATGCCCCTGTTGTGACGGATAGGTACAAGGGATGTTTTCAGAGGACTCAATACCTACCGTTCGTTTATAAAGCTAAAGAAAATTTGAAAAAACTTTCGGTTAGGATTGCCAGTGGCGAGTATCTACCGAAGATCTCACGAATCAGTCTTGCGCGTTTCACATGTCCCACCTATATCAACATAATGGATTCTGGAAATGATTGCTTTGTTCTTTCACTCTCGCTTTTACATAACCATTTATAGATTCTTACCATTTTTGATCAGGACTGATACTTCAACGACTCCTGCAGGGTGATTCTGTAAGGTCCGCGTTATATGCGATATATTACGCCACCATGTTAAACATACGGCGGCGTTAATTCTTTGTTTTACACAGATCTTAGAGGATCGTCTTATACTACCGATTATGATTTTTAGCTTGAGTCAAGCTAGTGTTAAATCCATTTTAACATTTACTATAATTAATCGTACTTTTATTCTGTTAGATAGTTATCATTAATTAAACAAAACTCACGGGGGTGGTTCTGTCAGTATGATGAGAAAAGAGTCGTATGATCACTTTACACAATCATATTTGAAACTAAAACTTTAGATCGAAATTACAATCAAGCATATTTAAACGCAGTCACTCATTACTCGACGATTGTGTTTGCAATACGTTACATTTGTCCACATATTGTTATTATACTATCACACTCGTAATAACGCATACATCTTCTAAAACCCCGAGGTTTATAAATAAACTTGACTTGTAAGAAGACTTTCGCCTCCATTCTTCGCATGATTAATGTGTTCGCTATTACCCCTCTCTCTCGTTATAATGATCACACGCAATGCTGGTGGCAACGATTGAAGTTTTGTATCGTCATATTTGAGGGAAGCTTTATATTTTAAGCCGATTTCATTCGATCGTATTTTGCTTCCAAAGAGCCACTCAACAACAACTGTTACTAACTATTGAACACAGATTCAAAAACGCATTAAAGATTATTACATTTAAAAATGGTTCAGTCGCAAATTATACAATTTAGAAAAAGTGTTATCATGGACTTTTATCGTTCTTGTTAATTCATACATATAGGGGAAAAAATTACAGGCCAATATTTTAACAGAACAGTATAATTACACGGGGTTACGATTATTATTTATTATTCAGCTATAACCGTATGAATATAGAGATAATTTGCAAATTGAACAATTTGTGTTGTGCTCATTTGATCAGGTTGAGCCTAAACTAAGGTAAAATACTATCCCAAAAATACACGGTGTACCGGCCCATGTTTTTGAATTAAAAACTGGGACGTAACTTTGATTTAAAGCTTTAACAAGTAGTTTTAAAATGAAAGGTTGGATAGTTTAAATTTGGTTTGATAAAGTAAAACGTAAGGTTAAATTTATTACTCGAAATCTTGGTGTTTACACATTTTACTTTAATGGAACTCAATCCAGAAAATAAAAAATCCATCGCAGCGGGGTACCTACGGGAGTGTTTCCCGATTAATGAAATTGAGACACATTTTACGGTTATTATTTCAAAAGAGATTTTTTTCCCTAAATGTGAATTATATATTATTCTCTAAAAAGTTATTTGAAATATCTAATGAGCTATTATTAATCATTAATGCAATATTTAACTAAATCTTTATTTAATAATATTCTTGAAGGAAACCTCGAAACATTAAAATTAACATGTCAAATAGATAATATAATATAGAAATAGTTCAATTTTCATATTTCAGACTCTCATGAATGTGTTATTCAACTTGTAACTTTAACAAGTACGCTAACATATCTGCAAATATAACATCGACAGTCTTAGCCCAATATTCTAAGATTTGCGTATTAAGAATTTTGTTTTTACTTACTTTTTAAGAAGATACGGGCGTATATGTTATCATCGAGCGTCTTTCAAGATATCGTTCAATTACCGATATAAAGTTTTAGTTAGTTGAAGTTTTAATTTAGTTCATATACAGTATAGAAATAGTTCCACTTTCTCTTCTTATACGTACCATTAGTTAATATCATTAAAGTTAATCCTCGTAATGTAATTGATCTCGCTCTGTGAATCAATTTACCAATTACCAGCGGTTTGGAAGGAAAATTAATATCTTCTATTTCAGAAATTCTTCTGTGAATTAATTCATTTAAGTAATTTATCTTGAAGCAATCGCAAACCGACTGGCAGTTTCAGGCAATTCAGAACCGCTTTAATTGATTGAATTAACATTTATTTAATCCTTGATTTAAATTTAAATGAGACTTTCACAGAATTGAACGCAGCCGGTCCCTGCTCATTTCAGCTCTCGCTTTCAGACCTTTAAGAGGCTGTTTTTCATCGACTTTTTCAATTTGAACCAACGTTTAATCTAAGGAACACGGCACTATAAAATTAATTATTGGAATATGTACGCTTATTATTATGTACGCGCTGAACGTAAGTTGGAGAGTGATTAATTGTTATAAATAAATAAATTGTATTTAGAGTCTACCCACTCAGTTGTATAACTGATTTTCAGTGGGGGACAGTAAATCAAAGCGACTAAGCCTACCCTGTAGGCCCCGACGCAATCGACGAGTGAGCGATAACCAACCAAAGATCGATATTTTTAATAGGAAATATAGCAATCAGTGGTATCAGGTATATCAGTCGGGGCCTACAGGGTAGGCTTAGTCGCTTTGATTTACTGTCCCCCACTGAAAATCAGTTATATAACTGAGTGGGTAGACTCTATATACAATTTATTTATTTATTTATTTATTTATTTATTTATTTATTTATGGACAGTGCGCGAATCGACGCCAGAATCAACAAGGCCGGTTCAGAACAACTCTGAATCTATTATGTGCTTCATTGCTAGGACGGCTCCAAAGTCACCGTTTATAAACTCCTAAGACACGAACTGATGGACATAAGTCCAAATCCATCAGAAGTTAAAAACTTCTGACTTTGGCGGGAATCGAACTCTGGACCTTCTGCATTGGAAGCAGATACGCTAATAACAAGACCAACGAGCCACACAAATTTAATTGTTTATTGGTTTGTTTTGTTGTATATAATCATAGTATGTATATATTGGTATATTACTCATCGCCATCCTAGCACTTGCTCTTCGGATGTGGATGACCACAAAAACGGGATAGAAGCTGCCTTGGAATCTCGTAATATCTTTTTTAGTTTATAAACTTACGAGAGTGTTATTTACATTTTTTTTTAAATAACACTAATAATGTTCAACAGAATATTACGTGATGTATTTTAATTCTTTGGTTTCAACTATCAAACATTGTTAATGTTATCATCAAGTTAATTGCTTTTCCAGTCCTCCCGTACTTAGATTTCAATTATATTTTTGCATAAATGAGATCGTCGTATTATTCACACATTTCAAACTGCTCATAACTAACGTTGAAGCTAATCATTATTGCAATAGGGAATGTTCACCAAGTCCAAATTAAGACGTGGGTATAAGAAATGGATAGAAAACCACTTAAAAACACCATTACTGCAATAAAAACCAATTTAAAGTAAATATTTTTAATTCTTTTTAGGCACAAAGTTTGTAGTATTTTATTTCCCTCGCAAATAGTACGTGACGTCAAGATTTGGATCTAGAGCTTTGTTGACCAATGCGCAAATCAGTTTAATGTCTTTGGATCAGTGAATTAACTACCGCCTTTTAGATAACACAATTAATATCACTGTTATGCGTTACCTTATTGGCCGATTCGAATACAGCATAATAGTCCCGTAGCCGTTTTCAGACGTTTTTGTGCAATTTCGCAAACTTTTAATTGTCATTCAAAATACATTTAATATGCATTTTAATTGACTAACACAATTGTAAATATGGGCATTCTTATGCCGATTTCTAATAATATGTACTTAATGTAGTATGTAGTTTCTTCAGAATTATTATTGGTGCCTTTCGATCTTTTATAAATGAAAATCTATATATATATAATAAAAAACTTTTAAAAAAAAGTATGATTCAGAATGAAGTCCTTAAATATCGTGGAGTGGTAAAAAAGTTAAGGAACATTCCCTCTGCGAACATCCAAATGTCCTTACCAACACGGACCATGACGTAGTTGTTGCAGTCACGTGACGATAATTTAGCCACGGTTTGATCACCATGTTAAGCGTTGTAGTCTTGTCAGTAGCGGCATCTACATTTTAGAATCCATTCATGAATATTTTATTTCGAAGTTTCCCGCAAACTCGGTTCTAAAAGTTGAGTGTGTTTCTCATTAGAGACTCGGAGAGATTCTGACTCCGAGAGTGAAAAGCAATACAGATGGGTACGGTGTGAATTAAGATTCGCTGTCTTACAAGAGCGTCTCCTGGTTCTCACTTCTCACACTAAACTGAAGTGAGACGGACAGATGGAGGGGTCCCGTATTCTATACCCGCCACAAGTAATCCTGTGGGATCGAGTCATCTTTAACAGCTCCTGGACATTCCCTTTACAATTTCCCTCATTTCAAAATACCTACAGCATGCCGTTACATGCAGATTTCCCATGAGATATCAAAGGGTTGTTAACAGTGAAATTATAAAAGTAAAACTAACGAGGCACATAATACATCCTAGGCTTGTTCCTATTGAGCCTTGTTGGTTCTGGTCCTGTCTGCGTGTGTAGGCCTAATCGTGTTCAGATTTTAAATATGCCGCGGTCTCTAATTTGTCATTGTTTGCTCGTAGATTGTGACGGAGCCAACAGGGTTGGCTTTAAATTTAATGTCCCCCACTGAAAATCAGTTATGATACTGAGTAAGTAGACTCTAAATATAAATTTGTTTATTTTTAAACGGAATAACGCCAAATTTCTCTCAGAGACGAATAATTGTTTTTAATGATGCTGTCTTACAAATTATTTGCGGAAGATGAGGATGATAGAATGTTCTTATGAATATATCCTTGCCGCATTAAATTATAATTCAATTTTACGATTTTTAAATTACGTTTAATTAAAAAAAAACTTTAGTAATCTTTAATTAATTAATTTAATTTAATTTTAAAAGTCTTCAACTTAGTAAAGATTTTTCACAATACAGACAATCAGCATAAAATGGCAGCTCAACTGCCAATTACGTATAACAACGCGCCTGTAAAAGCATTGGAACTTCCTTTTAAGGTAAAACATTCAACTCAGAATGCGACACAACAATTAATCTTAAATATTTTTAAAACATGTATTGAATTTATGCCCACAAATTGTGAATTTTTTATAATCTATCCTGATAAAAAGCGTAATGCTTCAGTTTTAATGTTGCAATAATGGAACTTCTTTGTCTTTCTAAGGAGGAGGTTAACAAACCACTTCAAATTCTCAGAATGTGTCTCTGACGCACAAACTCATTCTGAGATTCCTTTAAATATTTTCTATCCAACACTTTGAAATTTGAATTCCCTTCTTCCTCTCACTCCCAGTGTATTTTATTTATTTCTGCTTCCATGTCAAACACTCTTGCATTCTAAAGTTTGCTCTCACCTTAGCTCTTTCATATCATTACTGTTACTTGTTTTCGTCGCGTCGCCGCCGCTTCTTAAACATTTCACTATGCATGAAAAAACACAAAATATCACTCGGGAAATGTCCACGTAATCCAGAGGCGGCAGAAAAATGTAGCTTTATGACTTCAAATTCCTCATACAAAAATGCCTTTCTGTATAAGAGGCTTTTTCTAAATGTGTACAATTTTTTTTCTTTGAATATGCAGCAGTTTTTAATTTATAAATATTTTAAGGAGTGGTGATTTATTTCGGCACTCACTTGACAACTTATGCCTTGGATAAATTTGGGACGTGTTAAACGAAATTAGGTATTGACAAAAATAAATGAAAGGACATTTATACATTTTTTAAATGCCTCGAAAGCTTGTTGCAGAACATGTTAACCCAATTGCATTTTTAAGTATACTATCCTGTTGGTTAGATAAAATAAATTAGTAGAACAGGTGATTATTCTTTAAACTAGGAAAACGCTTAAGTCCGCCGCGTTGTTGGATGAGCGTAATTGGTGCATTGAGCTGCCATATGTTATGCGGATTTTCTGTTGTTCTGTGAAAAATCAGAACTTTGTTGAAAATTTTTTTTAAATTTTATTAAATTAAATAAAAAATAACTTAATTTTTTTTAATAAATCGTAATTTTAAAATAGGAAAAAATCGTTATATTGAAATTTTCATAAGAAATAATTATTCGATTGCGTACAAATTTAACACGAATATATTAATTCATAAAATTAAGGTTCTGTGAAAAAATCATTATAATCGGATAAAGCATGAAGGTGTTATAAGCCGATGAAATTAAAAAATTCGTAAAACTGCGATTTTCATGAGAAATAATTATTTGATTGCGCTCAAATTTCACACGAATACATCAATTCATAAAATAAAGGTTCTGTGAAAAAATCATTACAATCGGATAAAGCATGTAGAGTTATAAGTCGAAAAATTTTTAAAAAATCAAAAAAAATCGAAAAATTGCGATTTTCATGAGAAATAATTTTTCGATTGTGCTAAAAAACGTGGCAGTTCTTAGTTCAGAGTTTTCGAAGGCCTCCATAAAATTTCATCGCAATCGGAGTATCGGTTTAGCCGGAATCGTGTTAACAGACAGACAAAAATACAAAAAAAAAGAAAGAAAGAAAGAAAGAAAAAAAAAAAAACATTCTGGATTTTTTTCTCCAGTGTAGTGAAATGGAATCTTCGCTTCGCTCGCTACGCTCGCTACGCTCATCCAATAAGTGTTTATAGGACATAACACTGCTTTTATCAATATTTATTGGTGATATTTCGACTTTTATTCAAACCAACGGGGATATTGATTTTTTAAACTTGTATTTTGCGTTTTCGGTTTATTCTTTCTTACTTCTTCAACCAAAATCATTTAAATACTGATTATTTTAGATCTTTAGTTGCACAAATTCACAATCGTCGTTGTTTTTCTTTTATAAACAAACATTTTGAGAGAGCTCAATCACTAATTATTTAACTGTAACGAGTGACAACTTTGTGCACCTTATTGCATGCCTCTTCAATGATTCATTTGAAGCAAATGTAGTTTCCATTTTTTGCCTTGATAAATCTGAGGTAAACTAGGTCCAGTCTAGTCTAGATTATGATTTCCACGTGCTTATTTGAGTACCGGAACACAACATACAAACACAAATAAATACATTGTTGAATTAAAGAATATAGAAGACAAAAGTCAGCATGGTACTCGAAGTCACGCAGACTTGCGAGGAACCTCGTTTAGATTAGCTGCTCGCCGCGTGACTTATCATCTTCTGGTCGTAGGACTGTTTCTTTTAAATCTCTAGAGACAAGGGTCTAAGCCATCGTCCAAAAATAAAACAAATACTCGTAAAATTCAATAGTTTCAAAAGTTCAGTTGGTTTATAGATGTCTTACAAACAAAAGTATAAAGTCAAGATAATTTTAGTTTCGACTCTAACCTCTTGTTTCACGTGTTATCACAATGAATTAATGGCGTATTCCATTGGCCGCACTAGTGCGCACTGAGTGCGATTGTCATGTTCCATTGGGAATTTGAGTTCGCATTACGTCAACTTTCGCGTGTTCCATTGGACGCACTGCACTCGGCGAGTGCATAAAAACCCGCACTGAGGCGCACTGGCTTCAAGGGTCAGTGCGACAAATCGAGTGCAATATTTGACGCGGGACATTTGTATTTGTTGTTGGAGATATGAAAACGTCAGACAGCAGCAATGAAGAAGATTTGTTATCATAATATGCTAAACTCAAACGAAGTGAACAATACAATATTTTAGGGTTTCATAATTTACGATGTCGTTAATTAGCAGCTATTCTGACAATGAGTAGGGGTAGGCCCCTATGTATGTATGTTATTGATAGGACTAGGCCTAGAGCTAGGGCTTTGGGTTTATAACGCACCATTATAAACCCAAAGGCTAGGCCCTAGAGCTAGGGCCTAGGCTTATACTCCGTGTAGCCAAGAATCATGATATGCCGAAGTAAGGCCTAGGTCTAATTATTTGTTTTTTTTATCGTTTTAGTTTCGAATAAAGTTCTTGTTGTCGGGCCCTTTGATCCAGTTACTATTCTAAGTCCATGCTTTGATAAGGTATTTTATTGTCACTTTTATTTACTCCCATCAGCTGATCAGCGTCTGGAAAGAACGTTTGCACGATTTGCACATTTTTCGTGTTCCATTGGGATTTGGGAACTGCACTGACAGGCGCACTGCTTCGCACCGGGCGAGTGCTATGTCGTATTTGCACTCGTCGAGTGCGCACTGAGTGCATGCCAATGGAATACGCCATAAGTTCTTAAAGGGGTATTCACCCGCTAAACTCAAAACATATATTTCATTCAGGCTTTAGTTATAGTTATAATTTTTGGGGGTAATAGCGCCTTTAAACCATAGCAATAACTTTCTATACTCAATGGATGTCTTTAGAATAAAAAAAGATACGCCATATATTTTGAGTTTTTAAATTAGGGCACACTAAAACTGCGTTTCATATTCTTCTACTGAAAACCAATAATTACTCCTACCATTCATACCAAATTTGAATAGCTCTATCTTTTTTAATATATTCGGGCCGCGAAAGTCTTACATGTTTTATAACTCTATCTTTGTTGATAAAATGGCGGGGGGGGGAGGGGGGGGGGTAAAAAGACGGCTCGTTTCTTGTCCCCTTTCTGTAACACATCCATGTAAATGTAATATTGATCAGAAAAATAAATAATAAAATAATAATAATGTTCTTGCGTGTAGCTACTACAACTGTTTGCTAGTGCACTAAGGCTATATCATGCTCTAAGCGTCTAATTGAATGATAAGTGCAATGTCAGAAACCTTCTTTAGTCGTAGAACCGAAACAGCGCCTGGAACAAAGACGAGTGACGTAGGCGTAGAAAGAGAAGCACATAATGAATTCACAAATTACGTGAAATGCGAGCGGCGAGAAATATTGTGACGTGAGGAGCTAGTTGAGGGGTTGTTAAAAGCCTAAGCGGAGTCGCGCGTCGAGTGTGGGCGAGTGTTCAGAGTTTAGACTAGAGATACTGTAACCGTAGAGGAAAATCATTTATTATTGATTCAAATATACTCACTGATATTCGTAAGAAGATAATACGCACATGAAAAGTGCCCTTTAATCACCCTGCATACACAAAGTTTGCAAACCATGAATTGATTATACGTTGTAAATTTGTATCTATGCCTTCGTCAATTTATAATTACGATAACTAATTATATTTAATCTTCGACCAACACAGCCTAAAAGCGTGTGGTTCGTCGTTCTACGCAAGGGGACGCAATTATCACGACCCCTCATGAATGAATATTTACCCCCGTGTTAAAATAGCTCCACGTTCTTCGTGGTGTTTACTCTGCTAAAAATAGATGGTTTACGCGACCTTGTCGGACAGCTCGGCAAACAGAGTTGATTGTGCTTGGTTGGTTTTCTCCAAGATGTTTCTCATTCAAGATTTTCTCCCGGAGCCAGGGCTGACAACATAGACTTTATATAAAAGGAAATTAGGAAAGAGCACACGAGAAGAAAATATAGAATTGAAACATTGTATGAATGTTAGACCGTTGTAGGGGTGAAATCGAGTTTGCAGATCAACGTTTGAATACGAATCGAATATTTTTTCTAACAAATAATACAACGATTACCCTTTTTACTCAATTGTACGTTGCAAACAAATTGAAACGCATAAAACTACGATGTGAGTCGAGCAATGAAAATAATATATAGAATTTTGGGAACCCCGTTTTTATCGATTTCAATAGATACGGGCAATAGTGTACACATAAACTTGATTTGTTCACCACTGCAAAAAGTACGAAATATTGTAAAATTTCATCCCTGTAGCTTGATTGCAACAGACGAAGAAACATTTGCCAGTCCCGGGGCTGCCGGCCGCCCGGCACCTCCATCATGGCGGAGCTGCGGCCAGCCCGGCACCTCCATCATGGTGGGGCTGCCGGCCGGGCCGGCACCTCCATCATGGCGGAGGTGCCGGGCCGGGTTAGAAAATCGAATACAAACCATTCCAATCAAATGAGGCGTTTTTTTCCCCAAAAACAGCCAATGTCCAAAAAACACATTTTGCAGGAGATCAATTAAACTTCATACCATCCGCAATTAATGTATTAAAATCCTAATTTTTGGTTTAAACTGTGTATCTTGATGAGACTTTTTATTTCTGCTATGACATTTTGTCATAGTATTTCCCAGAGAGCCAAAAAAGCCAAAAAACCTTCGGACATTGGTTGTTTTTGTAAAATATTTTGAAAAAGAATGCTTTTATTTTTTATGTAGTGTTCGAGAAAGCTCTATAGGATATATAGAATGGCATACATACAAAGAACACATAGAACATCTGGACAGCTGTCACCTAAATGCACCGCCTTAAATGTAAAAAAAAAAAATTAATGGACATTGGTTGTTTTTGTGATTTTTTTTTAGTTTTTCAAGCTTTAACGTTGACATAGGTTGTTTTTGCCAAAACTTTTATGATAGGATTATTCCCAGTGAAAATACGAATTTTTTGATAGTATGGGCTCGAAATCGGTAATTCTGGACATTGGCTGTTTTTGGAAAAAAAAATGCTTCATAGTAGTTGAAATCAGTGGTTAAATATAAATTACTTCAGGTTTGTGATTTTGTTCCGTCGCGAATATTCCTCGAATGTTTATATTCGCACACCCCTAACCATTATTAGTGGACTGACTAACAACAAAGATGGGGTAGAACTGAATAACTTCCGAGTACTTAAATTACATGAATGTGAACATACTAAAAAGTTATGGTAGTGTTGGTGTGGATTTAGAAAGCGAAGCCATGTGTGGGGTAAGACAAATAAATTGTTATGCAATATTCTAACTAGGAAAACGCTTAAGTCCCGCCGCGTTGTTGGATGAGCGTAATTGGTGCATTGAGCTGCCATGTGTTATGCGGATTTTCTGTTGTTCTGTGAAAAAATCATTACTAATTTGAAGATTTTTCAAAAATTAAATTAAATTAAATTAAAAATTAACCTAAATTTTAAATTTTTTTAATTAATCAAAATTTAAAAAAAAAATCGTAATATTGAAATTTTCTTAAGAAATAATTATTCGATTGCACACAAATTTTACACGAATATATTAATTCAAAAAATTAAGGTTCTGTAAAAAAATCATTACAATAGGATAAAGCATGTAGGTGTTACAAGTCAAAGAATTGTTTTAAAAAAGAAAAAAAACGTAAAAATTTTGATTTTCATGAGAAATAGTTTTTTGATTGCGCTCAAATTTAACGACTAACACAAGATGGGGTAGACTGAAAACTTCAGTACTTAAAAACATGATTGAAATGGACAAAAAGCATGGTATGTGGGTGGATTTGAAAGCGAACGATGGTAAGACAAATAAATTGTTATCATATAATAATGTGACGTCAATTAAAGAAACGTTTTTCACGTCACGTGACAATAACGCAGATAGTTAATCCCTGAGAACATTAGGTCTTTTCTTTGTCCTCAATTTTTACACTTTCACTTGAGAATAAGCGTCTTTTGTCAGGTTAATTACAGTAATTCTTCAAAGACGTGTTCTTTTGTCCAAAGGTCCAGAGGTAATACAACTTTTTCACTTTGCACGCCTCTGAGAGGTGTAAAAGGAGTATCTAGGAATTAGCCAATTCAAGTCCTGGTATAATGTGCGATGTTAATAAATGAAGATAAACTGAATAATAAAAAATATGAATAAACAAAAAGCACAAGTTGTGTTTTGAGTGAGATATCTTAGTGAAAGTTTGAATTTGAATGACAGCTGGCAACAACCTCGAATTTGCTGTCAATTCACAAAATCGTCTTTTTGTCCACCGAAATAACTTTTAACTCAATTTCTGATTCTGTATTTTACACCTATGTGTAATTACCACAATTTGAGGTGGACAAAAGAACAAACCTTATATGATAGATCAGTGGGTCAGCTTGGGCGACGCGACACGTGAAATACGACACAAAATTACTTCCTTCGTGTATTAAAGTTTTTGAAACTCGGTTGTATTATAGCCTACGCCGAATGGCTGCAGCTCGAAAACTAAAACAAGTTAAGAAAAATATCATACATTACCACAGATAATATATTACACTTAGGTGCCCTTACCAAGCTTGCGCATATAATGTTGCCACCTTAAATTCGTTATCTATTGACATAATGTGTCGTAGTGAGATTGCAAAATATTAACGCATACAGCTTGATATGGATTATTGACATACAATAATTATTAAACTGATCATAAGCTTAATTTGATGTTACAATTACTAATGTTTCTTCTAGCTGAAACTGAAAAAACTTGCCATAGTAGAATCAGGATATCGCATTGAAAATTGTTCTGTTGCCACTTCGACAGTTTTTTAGTATGCAAGAACGCTTATTAGCTATGTTTTTGATTATATTACGATTAAAGTTGGCACTTGGCCGGTATACATCAATAACGCCTTTATATTGCTAATCGGTCCTGTGGATATAATCTTGAATCCATGTAGAAGACCCGGGGTGGAATCTCAAGCCGGGATTGCTAAATATTTCAACTAAGTTGGAATCGACGTGAATCAATTATGTGTGCAATTGTTGGAACTACTTTGTAAATTGTGTAATCTCTGATACATGTTCCAACCAATAGATTAACGTTCCCCAGAGAGATCTCATTTCTAATACAAAACACAACTGACATTTCACCATCAAGAAGTTTCTAAAGTAGCTTTAAGCTTATGACTTGTAATTCCCACAGTTATTTTACTTTAATAATCTGTTCATTTCTGTTTGGATTTGGAGCAGTGAATTAAGCATCCAGAACTCTTTGAATTTAAACAGTTATCTACTTGATTTATTATCTTGTCTCCCGTCTGCTGCAATGAGTTCTAAATAATGTTGTTTTAGTTAACATAAATCACGGTGAATTAATTTCACTTGATTGATTTACTACTTTACTTGCAGTTTATTTACAATTTTACGTTCAAACAAAAATAGTTGTTCGTCTGTTTAAAAACGCTGGAATAACAGGTTATTTGAATTAAGGCCCATGCGCCCAAGTGATGGCAAAAAAAAGAAATTATAAAAAACTTAAACTCATGTTTATGTAAATTTCCACAACAATTACTTTTATGGTATCCCTATGGTAAAATGTGTAATTAAAGAAATATGATTCTCTCCTTATTCAAAGTTTAAATTTTTTCAGTTGCTATTTCAAGCACAGTCTTTATATTATGATTGTCTTCTAAAGAGTTTTTTTACATTCTCAACGTCTGAAGATGCTACTAATCTATTCTTGCATACCACTTTTCAATTCAAACCCACGTTCTATAAGAATGCACATCCAATTTTCCCAAACAGAAACGTGACAACGAATTACTTTATATGTTTCAGAAAAACAAATTCAATTTCTTTTCAATCTCTTCTATTGAGTTCAGTGTGCGCCTTATTTGTCTCTCAAACAACGAATGCGTCTGAGCTTCTAAAGGTGTTTGAGAGATCTCTAAGAAACAAATACTTTACAACGCTACGAAACAATACGATCAGCGATGACATGAATAGCTGAAAAGGAAATGGCGACTGAACGTCCTAACCCTATGAATCACTTTGATCTCAGAGTTTCTATCTGACAGCAAACGCCATGTTTTGCTTACTTCTTATGGTCGGTTCCTGTAATATATTGACTAACAGAGTGAATGAAAATGGAAGGTCAAAAATATATTACATGGCGATATATGTTGGATTTAGAGTCAGCACAGATTTTTTCCCCCGAAGTTTAAATCAGCCGTGCACTTATTTCAAGTTTTAATCACCATACACATTTTCGTATTTTGTTTTAAATACTGTTACTTTTTGTCATGAGAAGTCCTACACATAATCAAAAATATTTCATTTACATTTACGCCCTATGCTCGTTTCCACATTTTTACCCCCAAATTAGTTTTGTAATCTTGGTATAAACACTGGGAATAATCTTCAATTATGATTTCCGGTGACGGTATCAAACTGCTCATCTCTCTACCAAGTGTGAGCTACCTCTATCGGTATGTATCGAACATGTGTTGACGGTTATCGAACTTCTCATCTCTCGACCAAGTGTGAGCCACATCTATCGGTTTGTACCGAACATGTTTTAACGGCTAACATCTCTCGACCAAGTGTGAGCCACATCTATCGGTCTGTATCGAACTACCTCTATCGGTCTGTATCCCAAACTACCTCTATCGGTATGTATCGAACATGTCTCTCTATGCTCTCTATGTTTGTCCTAGTACTACATCACGGCAACACGATATAAATCACTTATGCGCGTCATGAACAGATGTAATTACTTTGCACAATTGGAGGAGAATAATTAATAAAGGGAAACATTACTTCATTGAATAGGTTCATCGCCATAACAATGTCCAGGTAATCCAGCAATTATAATTGCTGAATTATTGTTTCTAGCAGAATATATAATATGCATATCGCCTAAAAAGTTACATATGGAAATGGTTGAAAAGAATTTGTGTTTTTCAAACATATTTTCGGTGATTTTTTTCTGCTTTAATGGCTGCAGCCACGTATCAATACGTCTGACAGGATCGTGTGTTTGGTTTGCGGTCTTTCACAATTCTTCTTCCGATATAAATTGTAATCTTCCATGTGACAGCCTGTGCAAATACAACACAGTCGATCGCCCTGAACCGCAGCGGAAGTAAAGACACTGATTGGTTTCGTTTGTGTTGTCCTCCAACAAGATTATTCTTAGAATCTTTATGGGTGTCATATTTCTGAATTACTTAACATTTAAAAAACTCTTTTCAATTACATATTCAATTTCACAGCTGGACTGGTGGGGCCTAAAAATACCTTAGAGTTTTTTGGATAAATTTCGCAGCGTCATTACGTAATTTTTATTGTGATGTACGTAGACTGTAAATTGGGACATTATGTATGTTTTTTTGCCATGTGTTTCGGAGAAACGATTCGTTTAAAAAAATCTTTTCAAGTCAAACGTTACTGTTTAACTTACCAGTTAGTATGCTTTACAATTAGGAATTGTATAAATTGGCTATATTTTAATACTAATTTTTCTATGCACATCTACAAAAAAAATCAGTTCAGTAACGGAGTGGGTTTATTTAATTTAAAAAGTTATTTTAAAACATGCATCAGTTTTCTTTCGTTTTTAAATTCTGAACAAGCATTGTGTATATTTCGGAACGTGTGTGCGTATATTACAGTTTCGAGCAATCCTTCATATAGGCGGCCAGGTATTTCACATAATCTAATTTTCGAAGTGCTCCTTCAGCCGAATGAAAAAGACCATCTGAGCTTAGCGCGCCACTAGGCCCTATACATCTCGGGGTTCGGAGCGACAGGTATCGATCAATCTAACGCACGTCCTGGAAATTCGATTTCCAATCTTTTGCCTTCCCAGAGTTCCTTTGGCTAAACAAATCTTGACAGGTACAGCTGAATGCAAAGTTTGCGCGTATTCTATTATAGAAATAGTGGTTGGTTCTAGACCATCAATATACATGGCATAAATTAACTGTAATACTTGGTGCATTTTAACTCTGAAGCTATAACGGAAGTAACGAAATAACATTCCGTAGAAAATAATATAAAAATGGAATCTAACGTCTGCTTATGATCATAAAATTTAAAAATATATTAAGCGTGATTATAAAATTGGAGTGGCGAATTTTCAGCGCATTTTCCGTTCATCGCTGGCCTGTGATGAGAATTAAAATAAACATTTATTTATTATTTTTATCCATTACGTTTTTAGATTTATGATGAACACGTATCAGATATGTAATCGTATTTATTAAAATGTCATTATAGAAGTACAAAACAATGATTTTATTGAAAAGAGTAGTATCCAATATAGAGTAGAACTTGCAATAAAATACTTCGTAACTTCCTACCTATCTCGCTTATAGTGGAAAAATATTTAATGTTTTAATTAAGAGCATAAAAGCAGCAAGTAAAATAACTCGCTCTGTAAGATGTATTAAAAAATATTGTATTGACCAGTGTCATTCAATTAATTACAAAACTCAGTTGAATATTACACCGGTACATACATTTAATATGACATTCATACCTACTACGGTGCCATGAATTGGACAGTTGGATCAAACATTCAAGATCTGATTGGAAAGTCAGCAAGCATTAAGTTTTTTGTATATCAATGTTACAAACTGCAATTTTGCAGATTTGATTAAGAAAGGATTAAGGTCTGAGAATTTGAGGTTTAAAAATTAGGAAAAGGAGAACTGTTTAATTTTGGTCACCTTGAAAATTATGATAGATCGGAACTTTCTGATTTGAGATGATTATTAAAAAAAAGTGAAACCAAGATGGGATTATTGAAAAACTGAAAGAGGAGGTGAATGTAACAGTGTACAGATTAAGGTGCGAGACAGGAAAGGTGGGGACCTGTGAGAAGCAGTGCAGATGAAAAAAACGAAGATGAAAAACCGAGCCAGCAATCCAAAAACAGACATTCGAGCCCAAGAGTCGTTGGGAAGAACCTCACTAACCCCCTCGTTGAAATGATTTAGATTAAATATTCCACTTTTGACTTATGTATAATTACGTATACCTTAAACTTTACCGATTGGCCTACGATTTTAGTGAACTTTTAATCTCTACCAATCCTTTACAATTTTTCAATCCATAACAAAACTTCAACGCAAATTTTAACTTTTAATTATGAGAGAATTACTTTTTGGTAAGTGCTGCTTTTGGCTTTATTAGTCGGCACATTTTTCAATTCATCGCTGGTAGTTTTTCAGGCGGCCGGTAACTCATCCTTTCACCATACAGCGTTGATAAACGAGACTTGCCTGCCATGAATATTGAATCTACACGTTCGTACGATTCGATCGAAAGTTGATCAAATCTCTAGCAAAGTAAATATTGCATCATAAGAATCAATTGAAAAGAACGAAGCTTGGTTTTAAAGTATATCAAAGGTAAACAAGACCTGGTACATTCAAGGGCTGTTTAATAGGACTCACAGGTCCCACCTAGACAGACAATCTTGTAAAATACTTTCTGTTTAAATTAGAGATAGCTGGTATCGAGTCGACGATCTCCCGTTTCAGAGTCTATCGCACGCTGTGAATTAGCTATACCTTTTAGTAAGGTAGGACTGCGATAGATATTATAGGGCTCCTTATTGACTTGATGAGTTCATTAACAAAAATATGAAGTTCATGATCATCAAACTAGCAGCCAATCAATTTCATTTAAACATACAAAATATGACTGTTAACCAAAATCAATTTTTATTAATGGAATCAATTATTAATAGCCTACCAAATGGTATCAAAGAAAGTAGATTCAATATATAAAACTGAATGTGTATTAATTTTTTAAAATCTGAATTTACATATGAGGAATGTGACTGAAATTGTTGGAATAGTTTAATTTTGTATTATGTATAGACTCTGTTTTCTACTTATGTGAAGCGCATAATTGTATATTATGTTATATTATTTGTATTTGTAATTTTATATTGTATGTTATGATTGTAACATGTAACGAACTAGCGAAAGCTAAATAAATAAATCATACTACTACTACTACTATGATGTTATTTCACCAAATTTACTTTTTACTTTTCATCATAAGAACGTTATTTTCTAATCTACTACACAATTAGTGTATTTTCTTAATTTCATGAGCCGTTGTTCTAAGACCAATGTTGACTTGCTGGTAGATGGGAGGTATTTATTATGCAAATTATATTACATTTGCACTTGCAATGCAATGCAATGTGCAACGACTAGCTAACTAATATGATAAAATTGTATTTTATACTTAATATTGTTTTGTTCGATGAATGTGCATTCAATTCGGGAGTCTCTTATACTGATATTTTGAGAAGAAAATAATTACTATTTTCTATCGAGTTTCTATACACAAATACTGTTTCAATTGACCTTTAATTAATCAACCTCGAGTAGTTGGCTTCGGTATTTTATTTTTATGTTTTATTCCCTTACGGAGAGTAGAAGTTAACTTTAATCGAATTATTACCAAACTTGTGTTTTGTTCTTGTTGGAAATAAAATAACCCTTTACCTTGAGGAATACAGGATCAAAGGTCACGACTGAAGGTCAGGATCACACAAGGTTAATACCGAAACCAAATCCAATCAGAGGCGGCAATCTAACAGGGAGACCGACAGCCAATCTATTTTGATAGAATTATGTAAGAGAAGGCGAGATGCTGGTTTTATTATATCTGGCCACACATTTCATCAGAGACGGGTGGTCGTTGTGGGGGCTAACTCGCAAACATCCCTTGTCACACAGCCTTGATGATATTTGCCCTCGCAAGGACACAAATAAACAACACATACATCGACAAACAACATTCGGAGATTCGTCGGTGTACAAATGAGCACGAACAAAAACAGGAAAACTTCCTTATGAAAATTTTTTCAACGTGTAAAGTAACAAACAGTACAGGAAAAAATAAACGCACGTACAAACGTAGGTATACACACAAATATACACCTGCGTCGATGGCATCGGCGCCGACCTCAGCCCACTGTAAAAGTCCCCTATTGAAAATCAGTTGCTGTCAGTCATGTGACTGAGTGGGTAGACCATATAAAAGAAAATTTTTTTCCATTGTTTATTAATTAATTTACATTACATTACTCTTCTTCACATATGTTATCCACTGTGACTTAAATGTTACTCTTCAACCTGATTTGTAACATTTGATTTAAAGATTGATTTGATAAAGGCACACGAACAGTGGCGTATTCAAGGGGAGAGGGGAGGGGGGACAACCCCCCCTTTTGCAACAAAAAAATTGTAAAAGTGCGCTTTAACGTTTCAATGGAAAATATAGAATAACTGTTTTATAGCAATACTTACGGCAAATTTCCATCCAAAAGAGGATTTTAAGAGATAAAAGTTGGTGATGCTTTAAAACGCGCATATTTTCACCAAAATGACCTTGAGGGAGAAAACTTTTGGATTAAAAACAGGATTTTAGTAGAAAAAAATTGGTAATTGTGATGCTTTAAAACGCAGATTTTCACCAAAATGACCTTGAAGCAGAAAATATTTTCCGGGGCTAAGCCCACCGGACCCCCACTTAGCCTTCGGTCCATATGTAAATTAATTGGTCACCCCCCCCCCCTTTACGAATTCCTGGATACGCCACTGCACACGAGTTGTTACGGCATGTGTTTTATGTGTCGCCCTTGACTTACATCTATCCAGGACGTACACCCACACAACGCCCCCCCTCCCCTCCCCCATCGAACTTAATGTCTCCTTCAGCTATTATTTTCTTGCGTTCAGAACCATACTTGACAATGTTTACGACGTTCCGTAGTTGACTTTAAGATGTCTAATTCAGAGACATCTTATTCGAGCCGAAGAAAAAGCTGGATGGATACTGACCCGTAAAGAGAACTTATGAAAGAAAGCACTACAGTAAGCAGTATCCGAAGTAGTTGGCATTTTACGATTCAACTGTGAGCGAGAAAAGTTATGATAACACTTGACTAATTTCAAACTTCTAGTGGAATACATGGAATTATAATGTGAATCGTGACCTTAATTTGAGATAATCTGATATCATAAAAATGTTTCTTCGGAAACCTGGTTAGTTTTGAGAGAATGTGCAAGGCATGTTTTTGAGGACTCAATTTTCAATCATACACATGTAATACTGAAAAAGACGCTGGAAAAAGATTCAGCCATGTTGCCTGTGGCGTAACAAAATGTTTTTTCAAGAATATATTATCGTAAGAACGTTAAACGCTTGGACTTGGAACAATTTTTCCTAAGTTGGAAAAAACAAAGTAAAAGTCTGAAAGTGTTAATTACATTCTTGGTTAGAATCAAATTAATAATAAAATTAAGTTTTCAGATAAGACAACCACCAAGTAGTTTTAACAACGAAGACACTAGCAAAATAAAACATATTTTCCGAGAAAAATTAAAAATCATGACCCGGCACCTCCACCAAAAATTTAAAAACGCGTTTTTCGTTTTCTTCTTCGACGATCTGCTGATTAAGTAGCATCGTTCTCTCTTTTGGGTTCTCTCATATCCGTGCTTGTCCACAAATTAAGGTTTTCTCAATAAACTATTAAAATGAAATGGCTAAATATAATATTATAATTGAGTGTGTGTATACCGTAAGTTTTCCAGTAGGAAGCATAGATGTAGTTTACAGAGAGCTCTAAACTGCTGTTTCAATAATAGTTGTGTGTGGAAAATATCCCTTATTTTTAATTAATTATATTTTTTTAAATTTATGTTTCCTTATAATATTTTCTTTGTATAAACTGAACTAAACACACTTTACAATATCGTTCTAGAACACGGTACCTACAAGTTGCATACGATGGTAGTAGCGAGCACAACAAATTGAGTCACAGAATGAGTCCTAAAAAATCTTAATTGGAAACAACCCCCATAAAAGTGAAACTTTAATGACCAAAGCTAGCTAAGCTTTCCTCTCTCCAGGAATAAATTAACCCCATCACATCAGTGAAGGGTCCCGCACGTAGACCCCGACCTAAATGACCAACCACTGCATACTTCCTAATGTCTTCGTCGCCCACTTTGCCATTGAGGAGGGTCAATGAGTTCTATTTATAAACTTTAACGCATCACCTTTAATTTCCGTGCGTGGAAGTTGTTTCTGAACAATTAAGTTCTGAGCGTGGGCGTCAGCGAACCGTGAAACATTGATAAACCCCGTGGAATGGTGCAAGTTGTGAAACGTCAGGGGAATGTAAAATATATAGGCTGGACAAAATAACTAGTGCATGAAAACCATTCTATGATACGCTCGATCAATGAGCTGTGAAGTATGAATTGTTAATTGAGTAGAATTATAAAGCTGTAGACGATATGTAATATTATTGCTTTTGTCGAAGTGTGTCGTGTTGGCAACGTACAAGTACATTAACCCTAATCAACCCTGTCGTTGCTATTCTGTCTAGACTGAACCTAGTTTACTCAAAGTCTGTTTGTCACTTTGAACTACGTAGTACAAACAGCGGTTTTCATATAAATAATACATGAATTTTTTTTACATCAAAAACATTTTTTTTAAATAATTAAAAGCTTCATCTTTGTATGATATTCTCATTTGGTGATATGGTACATGGCTGCAGTTGGCGTCGACGCTATCGACAAACGAATATTGGCCAACATGTTATAAATTCGAAAATAGAGGCCCGATGGTTGAAAACGATTCACCCGCGGATGATGCCGACATAGATGAAGATAGTTCGCAACAATTTTAAATGATTTATTATTTTCTTTGTTGCGAGGACGGCTCCAAAGACAAAAAAATATACGTACACTTGATGGATTAAAAGTTTATTTTGAAGTTAAACAATTCTTCCTTGTAGATGGAATAGAATTCTGCGTTGGAAGCATGGTCACTTAACACTGGACCAACTAAATGACCACACTCTTTTATTATGTGTGTATAACCTCCTCCTAACACCTCCGCAACAACAGATGGTTTACTCTAGACCAAAGGGTCTGTAATTTTGTTGGGTAAAACCCCCGGGTTAATCCTCTAAGATAAACTACCACCCCGCACTAAATATAATGGACGAGTCCGCCGGCCATCTTAGTCTTGCCAGCCCGATGTTCTACGAACCTACGAGTAAACCTACGTTCCCTACGGATGTCGAGGAAATATGTCGAGGAAAATGCTTGCTGAAGTTGACAGAGAGGGAACGCAACGAGTGGGAGGACTCGGACACACGTGCGCCGAGGAGCACATCAATCTGATGGTCACCGGGCGTCCATCTTTCTTTCGGTGTTCGGCTTTCTTTACGTACTTTTATTAAAACAATACAAACTTGTCAAAACATAGAATAATAATAATACAATAGTATGCCTTATACAAATACTCATTTCCCTTAGACTCGTAAAAAAAGCGTTTTGTATATAGCACCATTTTCCCATTAAAATTCAGGTTAATCCAGTCCTATTTGTATTTTATGAAACATTGTGATTGTTTTTTTAAAAATTGAGCATCAGATGATAATAATTCAAACTTGTTGTAAATTTTAGAATAAAGATATGAGAATACCTATCTCATAATGACCTACAAGGATTACAAAGTGGGCCAAAAAAAGATAGTACTCAATACTATAAAATGAAACGTAAAAAATAACATATCCTTTAATTTGGAATTTAAATTGTGAAAGCAAGAACCAACTGTCAGTCTGTTTCTATACGAAAACTATTCGTATAATTCAAATATTTAGTAAGATATATTTTTTTCTCACACAGGTCATTTTGAAATATACGTTCTACCCATTTGTTCCGAGGAAGGTTTTAAGAGTGTATTTGTCGCTTCCGGAAGTCGTATCCCTAGTTCCGCTGTCCGCACAGCCGAGACAAGGACGAGAAGCCGGCAGTTCCGGTGGGACTGAAGAAAACTTCCTGGACATTTTACAAAACATTTGCTATAAAGTATCCTTCTTTATTTTACGTTTGAAAAAAACTGAATATGCCTGACTATTTTTTAAAAGCAAGTTTCATTTAAACTTTCAATTCAATCAATTTACAAGTCTACACATCTTTTAAAAAAAAGTATTTATAGTCTACCCACTCAGTCATATAATGATTTTCAGTGGGGAATATTATATAATTTATTTATCACATTAAGAGTTAAAGAAAATTACATTATTTAAAAACAACAGTCAGAATTCCTCTTATTTAAATTAATAACTTTATTAGTTTCTTTTCACAAAATCAACAAGTTCGCCATATTCATAATTTGTTTGGTTTCTTCATTGTATTTTCTAAACCATCTTTGCGAATTGTTATTTTATATTTTACTTGTGTCTAATATTTAATGTTCTTCTAAATTTAGTACATTAAATTGTTATAAAATATGTTTTGATTTTTTTGGACAATGACGATTATTATATAATTTAGATTGTGTTAAAAGTTCCAACCCAAAGTAAGTGTACTTTTATTGAGCCCGTTAAAATATACACACTGGATTAACATTTTGCTAACTTGCTAAAACGCATATAAAATGTAATATTTTTCCTGCTTCTTTGCTGGTAACGACAATGTAGCTTTTGTAATACACAAGAGTGTGGTCATCTTCCACAAATAAACCACAAGTAAACCATTGAACAAGTTTTGTTACCCAACAGATTGTCCATTCTATTCTACTTCACTTGAATAAAAGTAGTAAAACTTTAAAGCAGTTTCCAATTTCGATCATTATCTTCAATAAAATCGCATTGACGTTATTGTATAGACTTATCTCTCCTTACATTTACTTTGACAGTTGCGAATTGGATAAATCTCATTATTAACCATCTTAGAACCCGCTGACTTTCAGAACTAAAAGTTTATGTACGACTCATCTAGACGTTCACGGCGAACGGATTTAAAGCAATCACAAAGCTGGACAATAGTGAGTTGAAAGTTCGTCTGTTTATGAAGTCTAGTGGCTGTACCTGCAAATCAGCATTGTTGGTTGAATAGAAAAATATATCTAGATGCAAGAGTTCATAGTTCTGCTTTACAATAACAAAACAGTATAATATCATGACAGCAGAAAGAAAAGTATTTTTTCTGAAATATGTGTGAACAATTAAGTTGAAAGTGTGACTCAAACATGTCATATGCCTCATGTGATCTGTCGTACGTTTTACAATACCTTTAGTGAAGTGTACTCTGAATAATTAGACAAGGGAGCGAAGCGACCAAACACTAAAAAATATGCATTACAAAATCACACCCCTTCTGGGTAATCAGCATAATTTGACCGAACCACTAGTCCAAACTACAAAACAAAATATAGCGAATTTACAGAAAAGGTTAACGAGTACGTCAATAATGGCCAGTATTTTTTTTGGATCAAAATCCTCGAAGGTCACGGGGCCTAAAGATCGTCCCCATGTAATTTCTTGTGGGAGATTTTTGCGGATGGGACCTAGCTCGAATATATCCTAGTTTGACCATTTGTTGAGAGGGGGGGGGGGGTCATGGTGGCCCCAATAAATTTTCTTAATTCATAACTAGTTAGTATGAATGAAATATATTTTTTGAGTTTAGCGGGTGAATACCCCTTAAAAGTATAATTTATTAGTTTTACGTTGTGGAGCATTTTCTGAAGTAGATGTTGGCCATAATATCAACCATTAGCAAATATAGTAGCTTATAATGTGAGTTAAACAAACAATACATCGTATAATCTATTTATTGAATACCTTCATAGATATTGTTTGAAGAAACACACTCTGTTTTTACTACTTATCTTATAAAGTTACTTTAACTAAACTGAATTATGCGGCACGGAGAAAATGCTCTTAGACTAAGTTTAAATGCACGATAAAAGGATAAACCTCTTATATTTTGTATTATATTTCTTGGTTTGCTTAGTGTTTGGTATGCTACTTACATCTTTCTTATAGCAACAAAATGGGTCCGCCACAAAGTTGTCGCAAACTGTGGTTTTGAAAAGTTTCATCACCCAGATAGTATTTCAAACAGGCTTGAATAGTGTTAAGTTATACATCCTGTAATTCTTTTCCTCATGTTTACCAAGACATTTTTCACACGAAACTAAAGTTAAACATGTTGACCTAGTCAGACTTGTTGAATGGATTGTCGTACAAGTTTTCGTAGCAGCTTCGATTTATTTTTTGCAATTTTTGTTAACGTTTAATTTATTTTCTAACACCTTTTGTGATTGTAACATTGTACGGATAACCTAAGCATTGGCGCATTGTGACAAGTGAGCCGATCTTCAAATGCAAGTGGAATAACGTTTGGCCATTACATACATTTTATTGTGTTCTTATCGTTCGAGAAGACGAGAGTGGCGACAGATTATAACACTGTACGATATCACTTGTAGTTTGTTCTATAAAGGTCTAAATTTTTAGGATTGATTACATAATAAACAAATAAAACTTCTTCAAGTTTTATTTATTTGAGTCTAACTCAAACGAGAACTACATGAATTTAGCTATTATTAATGTGAACGTGTTCTTTAATCCGATATACCAGATATGAAAGATTTACACCGTGAGTTATGCTGATTAATAATATATGTTAGAGTTTATTCAACCCGCGTATAGTCCAATAAGCCACGCAACATCGAAACCAACATTCCTTCTGCACTAACGAATACACGCGTTCAACATAATTGCGTTGCATATAGGACTTAATATTATATTTTGGATACATCTGACGTCGTTTTTAAATGAAGAAAATGTACATTTTTTATTTATAACAAACTGTGTTATTTTTCCAGGTTAATATCATATTTTGTGCCTTATTTATCACTATAAGCCGGTTATACATTATTTAAATATATATTTACCCACATTAATTTTATGGAAAAGTCACACACGTACAATGTCTAATATTAGCAGAATCGCATAAAAACATGAGTACATTAAACGCAAATTATCATAAAATAACTACAAACACGGCAGGTATGGTTTAATTTAAATAAACTGGCCGACAACATTAAATTGTTCCTGTAAATATTGCGTATGCTGCGTTGTATTTGAATATCAAAAGTCAAACAGAAGTCGCCTGGAAATTCCAAGTATTGGACGAGCATTCGTCTTTTTAACGTTATTGACGATACTGAAAATTGAGAAGTTTACGAATTTTCAAAGTTCTTAATAATTAAAGCAGTCCCTCTTCCCTCTCCTCCCCAGCAAACATCAAACTGTTAATAAAACATAATTTTTACAAGTCGAGATAAAATTATTTAGATACATGTTTGGTCGCCCAAGCGCTTCTACAAACTCCAGAGTGCAGCTAGTTAAAAGTTTGCCTTGGGCGATATGTTTCTAGCTGTAGTGTTAGTTATTAACGTCTTGCCTCGATGTAATTCAGGATGAACTTTAAAAGTAATTACATTTTTCCAAAGTCAATTTAAGTTTATTTCAAAAAAACTCGCATTGAAATGTCATTTTATTTTCAAAGCGATGTGCACTCACAACATCACTTGATAATTTATGTTTATATTATACATCACACTATCTCACGGAGTGATTTGAAAAACCTACGCTAGATAATAACGTCTTCGTCTCTTAGATTTTTCCAATTTCCTCACACCATAAAAACATAAGTTATTATCAACTGTATTTCCACTGTTGGCGGGGGCTTTATTTTCAATGCCCCATATTGCACATGGTCTTATTTGTTGTTTTAAGCCTTCAATGCATTACTTGATAAGTTTCAGACGACTTTATTTTCTCTCTACATTATACACTGTAATTACAACCTGTCTTTGTAAACTATCTTTATGTTTGTTCTAATGTCAGCAGCTTTAAAAAAAATTAGATAAGATAAAATAATATTAATTAATTTAGCTTCATCAGCTATTACATTCAAACAATCAATACATTTCAATTTTATACATTACAAATATTTTTACATACTTTTTTATAATTATAAGATTGGTAATCAAAATAGTTTATACTCTAAGATTTAAATTTCGATAAGATTTGTCTTTTTATATCTGTTATATATTTAGGCAATATATCAAAAACTCGCAATCCACCATATATATATCACTACACTTTGTTCCAACATCGTTTAGTTGGGTAAAGGGGTGTTTCCACCTAAATCTTGGGCAATCAACCTCCATCTTCTTTCTTATTTTCTTGTCGCAACACCAACTCTCTCCACTTCTTCCTGTCCTCCCACCATCTTTCCCTCTCTTCAACCACTTCCCACTCCTCTCCTCTCTCCTCCACATCTGCCTGTACTTGATCTTGCCACCTATCTCGGGGTTTCTTCCACTCTTCTCATATCATTCTTTAGTTCAAATGCTTGTCTTGGGATTCTATTCTTCTCCATTCTTCTCATATGTCCATACCATCGTAGTCGCTCCTTTCCCATTTTGAACTTTAGGCTCTCTACTCCTACTTTCTTCCTTATCATACTACTTCGTATCTTGTCCAACTTTGTCACACCTGCCACACTGCGTACACCATAAAAGATTTTTTTTTTGTGTTGCAACTTTGTTTACAAGTTTAACATTAGAAAGCTTTCTGTGTTGCTGAGAAAACTTGTGACTTGCCACTCACTAACCCGACTTATGCCGTAAAGTGAAATTTTAAACCTAACATTTGCCTCATGACGCCATGTTTTATTGTTACGAACACTTTACTACAATCCTTGCACCGAATAACATACTTATTTTACTTGAAAATATTACCTTCACTTTAATCTGCTACGAACAATACCTTCTTTAAAAACACGAAAGTGTGTTTGTAGCCATTTTCTCTTGCGTTTATTGCAACGTCGCAGTCAGTCCAGTGATAGGACGCATGAGGGATGGAACCAGACAGAGGAGTAAATTACCTGTCAGGATTCACAGCTATAAATTGCCCTCCGACACACGTTATTTCCTCGCATTGTACAGTCCTGAATCTGAACAACCAACACAATAAAGCCGTGATCACATTGAATGGATATATCCAACAAGATTGAACAACATCTGACAGACTAGACGAAACATTAATAATTATGTTTTTACTGTATTTCTGATATTATGTAAGATTACACTTGAAAATAATAAAACACATTATAGATATTAGAGATAATTTTAGTACACACGGATATTTAAATTGTAAGCAAGTGTTGTCAAATAGGCTATAAATAACATCCATTTGAGTTGTTCATTAGATCATGAAATACGTAATAAAATTATTTCAACCAATATCCGATTTAAACACAGTTAGAGCAACGATTTGATACATTTGATTTACCTACGTTTTATAACATTTACATGACATAATAACTTGTTCAACGTATTTGCATGGAATTTCGTACAATGGAATAACGGGAATAAGAAAGTTTCATTTGAGTTTGTGTTTTTAATTTCGTTTTTGTTTTATTGAAATGGTTTTCCAATGTCTTAAATTAAATTAAATAGTTTTACAATCTCGTAGTTTTAAAATGATTAAATGAGTGGAATATTTGACAACACTATTATGAGGAATTACCGAAAATAATGAATGATTCAGTAAAAGTAGGGAAATGTTTAAGAGGTAGGGCCTACTATGTTTAAGTCGGGTACGGAGAATTATTTGTAAGAATATACAGGAGGAAATGAAAAGAGGAAACAAAAAGAAAATTGAATGGAAAAGAAAAAGAGAGAGAGAATGAAAGAGAAAAGAGAAAATAAAACTGAAACTGAAACTGAATCTGAAACTTTTAGAAAACCTACAAAAGACAAGGAGGCAGGAGATATTACGACATAAAAATGGCAGATGTCCAAAAGTACATATTTACTTGATAGCGCAAAAGAAAATGTACACATCAAAAACGAAACTATATATACTTTCTTTTACGATTGAAGTGAGTGTCATCTTCAAGTGTCGTTCACTTCATATAACTGTGCCCTCCCCCCCAAAGTATCGCATTAATCATTTCCTCACATGATTCGTTTTATTAACTGTAAAAAGAAATCATCAATGTCACATCGTTATAAACGTGAGCGACTCTGACTCACAAGATCACCGGTTCAATTCCTGTCACCTATACTATGGCCGAAGGTTTATTGAATGATTTCTTCTTTCAAATAAATAAGTCTCCAAAATAGTCATTAACATTATGTGTACACCTTTTCCTTCGTTAGTCCCTGGACAGGTTTCGAATCCGAAAGAGAATTTTAAAAAATATATTTTCACTTGTCCCGTGACGGGACATGTCGTCCACTGTAGGGGTTATAGACAGTCCTTATACCCTTTTTAGCCACTGCTATATTTTACACCTTTTCATTCGTTAGTCCCTGGACTGGTTTCCCACCAAAATACATACATTATACGATTCCGAATTCGAAAAAAGTAAAAAAAAATCCTGTTACCAATTCGACGATGAATGCTTTCGAACTATTCTTCTATCCGTTAGTTAAATCTTCCAGCGGTAGTCTAAAACAACCAACCCAGTGAACCATTCTTCGCGATATCGTCCCGCGCAGATATTTTCATTCATGGCGGCACCCGACGCTAGCGGAATCACGCCAGGGCGTCGTCGACGTCGTCTTGTAAAATATGGGAGTCACGTTATCCCATTACGTGTCAGCCCCTGGTTCATTCATGAACGACCCTAGCGCTCGACGCTAGCGTGCCGGGTACTGGCGCTGACGTCACGCGCTCCTAAGAGTGTCATTCTAACTAACTAGCTAAATTACCCAATAAATTATTATTATAGACGCCAAGCTCTTATGGAGGAAGAAGTCTATGACTCGTTAAAATCTAATGCAATGACTTGAGTGGTAATGACAACTTTTCTTAAAGTATCATTCGCAACACATTTGGCTCGTTGTTGTGTTTCTTCCATAAACATAAGGAATAAAGTAACATTTTCCCTCACGTTAAGTTTGTTACGATTGTTACAAAAATATAGAGAGCTATATCTTGAATAGTAAAGTTCAGATAAATACACTTCTTTATATCCATAATCTCGGCAAGCAATATACTCTAGTCGCTTGCTTGGAAGTCGGTCAATCTTATATAGTGGCAACATCAGATCTTTGCAACTGTTTCCGACATATATTTACAACATTCTATGAGTTTTAATCCGAAGTTAATATAAGTACAGTGAATTAAAATATTGGGAGCTGTAATCATCACTTTATTATAATCACCAACTTCAAGAGGATGTGGGACATGCGTTTAAGCCACATTCGTAATCTCTCGGCTGTTTAAACAGTTGTCACGAAAGTGGAAATATAGGTATCTAGAGCTAACACTTTTCTAAAATTTTAAAACAATTATAAAAAACCATTTTCACCATCTTTGATTTAGTAACCAAATTGACTATATCCGCGAATTTTTTGTGTCTTATTGAGACTGAATTGAGATTGAATTTTGAAAATCTACGACTGTAGGGCTGTCCATGTATGCTTTGTAAACTTTGCAAGGTTGTATATACTTCGGATGCTTCTTGGCCGAGCGAATAGCTATTTGCCAACTGCCAAAAAATGTGTCCTATTCCCCCTTAATGTGTTATAATTAATATTGTGTTTTATTGAGCTTAACTTCACAACAATCCACACACTACGGTGTATTGTATTATTAATCACTTGAGCATTTTAGTCCCAGATCCCATCACCATCGTAAGAAATTGTTTTTAGCTATAAGAAATCCGATCCTGATTGGTTAATAATGTTTTATTGGCCTGTCATAATGAAGTTTCTCTTTTTTATTGGTCAGTCGTTTGATTATTGACGAATGATTGGTCCGTCGTAAGAATTTTGTTGTTGTTATAAGCTCTTATAAAAATTTCTTAAGAAGAAAACAAAAACAATTAAACATGTAAGTCCCACCCAATTTTAACTAAACCAAATAATGGGAACTGGGTCTTAAATGACGATAGATAGATAGATAGATTTTTATTAGCCTCTTTTAAATTAAACAAGTATATAAAATATACATTTTAAGCTATGAGAGGTCCGTTTTAAGCTATTTTGAAACAAAATTAGATATACAAATTAAAGATGTGAAATCAAGCGCTACATAACTAACAAGTATAACTGAAGGACATGCGACGAGGTATATGAAGGTAGAAAACTTGTGGTCCTATACTGATTAGATATAATATATCAATATAATTGATTACACGGAATATATTTAGTTGTTTTGCTTCGCATTAATAACGTTCACCTACATTTTGTTTAACTGTAACGACTTCCTCGAATGATGTGTAAATATAGTTGATTGCGCGGCGTGTTTACACAACCATACACATTTACATGTGCAACATAACTAATAATAAAAGGAACACCTAGATGGAAAGCGAATAGCAGACAGAAAAAGTAGTGCAACCGCAAACTATGAAAAGCATAAAAATAAAACATAATTCACATCGATATTTTATAAACAAGAGGATGTACACGGATTTAAGTACTCGGCTTTTTTTTAAACTTCATCAAATTGTTTAATTTGACATTTAAATTTGTTTTGAAACAAGTTCTTACGCGTTTATAAATATACTTTAAATTCGATGTAATTAATTATTGGTGGCAATATAATTATACTAAACGAGTATTTTACAAACTATTACAGATATCACAACGCAGCAATCAAACAAAGTTCCGGTGCATGGGTTTGTTCTGCGGCCAAGTCCGATATTGCCCCCGACTACACCACAAAGATCAAACAATACTCGAGATCTTGTTACATTTGAGCAATCAGCGTCAGCAAAGAAACGCTTCACTGCTCTCGCTCGTTGACGTCAGCAACTGGCTGGGGGGGGGGGGGGGTTCCGGTTAGTCAACAAAATGCTGAAAGAAATCAGAGAAAATGTGGCGGGGTTATAACCTTTTCATGCGTTCTATTTCACACTCAAATTGTTGTAGGATTCTATGATTAAAAAGTTTTAATTTCCTGAAAGAAAACCTTTTGATATAATTCATGTCCCCGTTAAAGTGACAGTACAACAACAACAAAAGTGAGAATCCATGGGGATGTTGAAATGGAGTCTTTATTGTAGATTATATACTCAACCCGTAAGTTCTACTTATTTTCGAAAGAAAACATTAAAACTACTTTCATGTATGTATTGCCAGTGGGTTTCGAACCAGCGACTTCCCTGAGCAGAGCCCGCGTAAAACTAATGTTATCTCTATACCTAGATATACATTGTTTTGTCGGTAAACCCTTCTAGACCAAAACACGTGATTTATACAATGTTTATTTATTACTGTATTTTTTAAATGTATTCAAGTTGCACCAGTAATTAGATCACGCAATTTTGGAATGCCTGCAATCTGATTTACCATATCCCTACTCGTAGATTTCCTCGGCGTGTGTATTACATCGCGCACGACACGAGGTTACATATTCCCAGCACATGTGATGAAATCAGTAGTTTTCCCTTGCCGCAAAACAATATTTCTCTTTGAGAGAGATGCAAATGTTGAGTTGACCTCCGATATCACGAAGCCAGTTTGCATCAGATAATTTGTAGCTCTCTTGAAACACACTTTAATAAAGTAAATTTACATAGTTCGGAATAAATTACCCCATGTTGTATCTGTGCGACACAGCAACCATCGCTGTTATACATGATATTAGTTCTTAATTAAAGAGAACGACACAGTATGACCTTCAATGATATAATGAACGTAATATTTAAAACCATAAATTGACTTTTAACTATAGCCTTGAATTTTATTACAGTATTTTGATACTTTACAATAATGTAACGAACAATTTATTGCAATAAGTACATCGTTATCTCTGCATCCAACTCTTTTGCATACTGTATATCAAATGCAGCACCATTGGCGAGAACATGAATATAATGAAAAGAGATATTTTTTATCGTACATTAAAAATGTGTGAACTGAATGTTCCGACCAATCAAATTACTTATATCACTTTATTTTCGTGATCCTAATTATCTGAATATAATAAATAATTGTCCTTGATTTTAATCATTTAAATACAAATCGCGTCAATAGAGATATTCGTTATCAAGCAGTCTCAAAAACAAGCCAAGTTTAAAAAAAAGTTCTTGTTGTGTGAACTGTATTTTATTATTTTGTACTACTTTTTTCTTTTTTCTTATTATATTCCATTATGCTAATTGGTAATTTAGACTTAAGGTATATTATATCACACTTGTGGGGTACAACCCTCTTGATGAAAAATAATAATAATAATAATAATAATAATAATAATAATAATAATAATAATAATAATAATAATAATAATAATAATAATGAATAAAGTCAACAGTCACAACAAATAGCAGTTTCCTAAAGGTTTGTTCTGTGGTCCCGGTAGCTTAATTGGTAGAGCTATGGCACGTTAAGCCGGAGGTTCTGGGTTCGAACCCCAGTCGGGGCAAACTTTTTCGACAACTGCTATGAATCAATAATAATAATAATAATAATAATAATAATAATAATAATAATAATAATAATAATAATAATAATAATAATAATTAAGCGAGCGAAGCGAGCGTTTCCATTTGACTCTGCCGGAAAAAATAGTCACTGGTTTTGTTTTTTTTTTTTTTTTTTGTTTGTTTGTTTTTTTTTGTTTTTTTTGTATGTCTCGCGATAACGTTCGAACGGAGGCTCGGATCGAGTTGAAATTTTCACCATCCGCAAGCTTTGTTCTCGATTGAATGCCATTAGTTTTGTGGCAAAATCGTTCAAAAAGTTAAAAAGTTACATTAAAGTTAATGAAAGTTTTTTTTTCAAACTCAACGGCGACAAAATCTGAGATAGCCAAATCATTTAGAATGTCCGTCCGGTCACGAATATGTTAATTTTATTTTGATCCGATAAGTAGTGTAGATGGAAATTACATTATAACAAAAGTAACGTTGCCATGGCAACGAAAAGACGCGCGAAGTTTCTAATGCACTGCCACCTAGAAGTAATCAAAATACTTTCGAGGAAGCAGTCTATTATTTGTCAACAAAGAGATTAAATAGTTTCCCCAAGGAGTCAAGGTCCTCTAGATGGCGGTGGATTTTAAAGTAAAGATTTAAACACGGGTTTACCCAAATACCTTGGCAATAATAAATAATACTGGAAACGCGAACGTCGTAAATTTTTAAATTTAAAAAAATGTGCAATGTGGGTCTAGCTATAGCACGTGCTCGCTTATCAACGCGTCCAACAGAGCGTTTCCTAGTAATAATAATAATAATAGTAATAATAATAATAATAAATAAATAAAAAAGATTTGAATGATTTATTAATTGTTTCTAAAAATATTTAGTAGAAATTCGTGTTACTGGATTATAATTTGAAGACTGTGAGCACAGGCATTATGACTGATCCACCGAGAATGTATTTCTATGTTATAAGTACTAGGAAAACGCTTAAGTCCCGCCGCGTTGTTGGATGAGCGTAATTGGTGAATTGAGCTGCCATGTGTTTTGCGGATTTTCTGTTGTTCTGTGAAAAAATCAGAACTTTGTTGAAATTTTTTTTAAATTAAATCAAATTAAATAAAAAATTAACTTTTTTTTAATTAATCGTAATTTTAAAAAAGGAAAAAATCGTGATATTGAAATTTTCATAAGAAATAATTATTCGATTGCGCACAAATTTTACACGAATCTATTAATTCTTAAAATTAAGGTTCTGTGAAAAAATCATTATAATCGGATAAAGCATGTAGGTGTTATAAGTCGAAGAAATTTTTTAAAAATCGAAAAAAATCGTAAAATTGCGATTTTCATGAGAAATAATTTTTCGATTGCGCTCAAAAAACGTGGCAGTTCTTAGTTCAGAGATTTCAAAGGCCTCCATAAAATTTCATCGCAATCGGAGTATCGGTTTAGCCGGAATCGTGTTAACAGACAGACAAAAATACAGAAAAAAAAAAAAAAAAAAAAAAAACATTCCGGATTTTTTTCTCCAGTGTAATGAAATGGAATCTTCGCTTCGCTCGCTACGCTCGCTACGCTCATCCAAAAATTGAAACAAAAGTGCCCAGTGTGTAAGAAACTCGTGTCTTCACAATACTACATAAAGTTAACCTTGTGTATGTTTTCTGTTTCAGATCAACTGAAGCCAACCTAACGCGTCACTACTGTAAGTTCCTCAAAGTTCTAAAGAAGTTCTTGATCTGCGCCCAAAGTTCCGGCCGTACCTTGAGCTCTAGTCGTGCGATGCGCCGTGGCTAGCTGAGCGCCCGCACACGATGGTTAACTTCGAGCCCGCCGCGACCGAGGCGCTGCCTGACGCGCGCCCGTGGTACTTGTCTCGCTTCCTCGGACGCAACCTGGCGGGGAATCCCCTCCTGGGTCGCCAGCTGATGAAGGAGCTGCAGGAGATGAGAGCCACGGAGAGCAACATCAAGGAGCTCATGCCACAGGAGGTGCTGATGTCACCCACAGATCCTCAAACAGGTAACGGACGACACTCCTATGATATTATCTGATAAATATTATCTGATATATGTACGTCCATTTCCTTATCCTGAGGCCATTAACCATTACATCTCAATGCAACTTGACATACTGGATAACGAAAGACATCTATATGCCCCTATCTTGTCAAATTTTCAATATTTATCATAGATCAATCAGAAAATGTGTAATTATTTTAGTATTTTTTAAACATTATGACAGATTATAAATGCTAGAAAATTTAATTTAATTTTGTTTATTTTCTCTTATCAATTTAAGAAAAGTGTTTTGATAGATGCCTACATAATAAATCTTTTCACAATCATATATTATAAAATCACAAATAGATGTGACTAAACAGGTCTGAGAAATTTGAATGCGCGTAAAATGAACATGCCGGACTCCCCTTTAAATGTTTATTTATGATCAATTATTGTTGTTCCTTGTAATTATTATCTTTGGTTTATTGTGTATAAAGTTGTACCTTATATTATAATACTTGGTTGGACGGCAGTCGGCAGACTTGGTCTAGCTGACCTTAGTCACGACTACAAAAAAAATACATTTGTCTATCTATTGTACGAGAGATTCCAGGTGTGGACGGGCTCACGTTAAAATAATCATAATATCCCTATGGAATCGTATCTAAGAAGGTATGCAACAAAACATACTGACTTATAACGTACCTCCAACGATCACCGATTAACAACATTATGTAATTCACCAGAAAAAGAAAAAGATAAAAAGGAGGAGCTGCATTTTTTTTCTGTCCGTCCGTTTGTCTGCGCGTTTGTTTACTCTCACGATAAAAAACCGAACATGACCTCCTATTGACATGCGTCCTACAATTGTGTGCCCTTCAATAAGGAAGACACATAATGGTTTTGGTGATCCTGAGGTTTCGTTGGCGGGGATAAATTTACTCAAACAAATTACATGTTGGACCCGGCACCTCCACCAAAGATATAACGTTAGATTATAACATGAGCATTTTTAAATTTTTTATTGGGCCTATTATGTCATGTTAACGTTCTTAGACAACAGTTAGCTTTACTCCTAATTTTGGACCCCCGTGTTGTTCTCCTAAACATTCGATTCCACTTTTAAATCCGTAATTTGTGGAATATTGAATCATCCATCACGTACTAAAATCTAGAACTTTGTAAATTCATTTTCTGATGTTATTTAATTCGAAATTTCGATGCTAAATCATTTGATCAAATGAACACATGATTGGAGGAGACTATTTATATTTTGATCCTGGTTTTAGAAACTAGTTGTTATTACCGAGTGCTGTTGTGGTAGGATTTACCAATATCCGCGTCGGGTTGTGGGTCATGCCAGTCAGCTCCCTGCAAAGTTGATGGCCTGGCTTTGATGTGAGTGATATAACGTCGGCGGCGATGTGGGTTGGATCGCAAGCTCCCTAGGGAGGCTACATGCTGTGACGTCCAGGATTCCTGGATTTGGTTCACGGGAGTCGTGTTTTCAGAAGCCGAGGGAGGATGATTGAATAAACTATGACACCTCAGAAGTAGACGATTTGTTCGCGTGATACATAATGTCCATTAAAACATTTTGGTTCCCGAGGGTCGAGATAAAACTTGTGTCGTCTCACTCTCGTCATATTCGTTACACTTTATAATCAAGATCATGTCTCAAACAAGAAATACACGTTAGAACATTTATTATTGGATGAGCGTAGCGAGCGTTGCGAGCAAAGCGAAGATTCCATTCTACTACACGAAGAAAAAAATCCGGAATGTTTTGTTTCTTGGCAGCTCAATGCACCAATTACGCTCATCCAACAACGCGCCTGAAAAAGCGTTTGCGAAGCTTCCTATAGTACATATATTAAATAATTCGTATTTATGTGTCTCTATTACGTTGCAATTACATAACACTATTACGTTTGGTTGCAAATATCGGTCTTAATTGGGTTAAATATTAACCTGCCATAAAAATATATCGTAATAAAATAAAATTGTGTAAACATATATACAAACGCTCATACATTGCGTTCTAAGACGTCTTGAAAATATATTTGAACAAGCGTCCCCGGTACGTGCCCTGACAGAAAAGGAGAATCAAGAAACAGATTATAAAATGGTTATGCTGGAAAGTGCAATGTACGCTTTAGATCCACGGAGAAAGTTATTCTACTCTCTTGATACATATGAGAAAGTTATTATATTTCAAAGTTTATTTTAATCATTTTGTCATTGCTGGTAGTTCTTTTTGTGGGTTAAAACTACAAGAGACGTCGGGTGCCGGGGTTTGAAGTGGCGAGGAAATATAAGCTCGTCCAAAGTGCCATGTTTCAAATAAGTTCTCCTTATTGGCTTCGAAACTTCTTTCCCTCCACGACTCTGAGCACGCCGGCCTGTGTATCGGATTACACTTCTCTGCCCCCATACTATTGGAGCCGTCCAATTTTCTTTTCCAATACATTCTTGGAAGTGCAACGTTAACCTACTTATGACACAAGTTATACTTAGATATGATGCCTGAGCCATGATTATTTTCATCGAGAGTTATAATACTGCTGTCTTTATAGCATTGTTTTCATGTGGAGTTAATGTCTTGAATGTCTACCCAGAATGTATCAGTTTCCTTGTGATTTTGATGTTAGTATACATATTCCAAAGGGTTGGATGACGTAAAAAAAAAGGATTACGTACGAATTAATAATAGAAAGATCCCTTAAGAATGTAGTTCCTGTAGAATAATAATGACACATGTCCACTAGTATTTTGCGAGAATGATTTCCATTCAGCCTTTTTCTGCAAAAATATGTATTTTCAATTAATTTGCAAATCCTAGATTGAAATAAATATAACAAATACGCCTTGCATTTACAATTAATGTTATGCCGTCTAAAAATCTCACATGATAAACTTGCCTGTTCTTTTAAAAATCTGCTCGAGTCAACAAATTGAGGAACACGAGAAGTTTTTTGCAGTTAAATGGTGTTGATGTACGTCTATGTGCAGACTACGAGGCCAGCGAATTCACAAGTCACCACCACTTCTAGGAGCTGATAAATAAGTAGTTGTCACTACGTGTCAACCGTTGTTAAACTATCAATAACGCATTCAAAAGAACCAAATTTGCTTTACAAAATAGCATTAACTCAAGATATATCAAGATTTCTAATTCGTTACATCGGTATAACTTTAGCTTTCAAGTAATATATTGCGATCCGCGGGTGTTCGCACTGTCCATACCACTGATTGTTATATTTACTGTTACAAATATCGATCTTTGTAATTGGTTATCGCTCACTCGTCGATTGCGTCGGGGCCTATGGTCGCTTTGGTTTACTATCCTCCACTGAAAATAAAGTTATGTGACTGAGTGGGTAGACTCTAAATAAGGATTTTTAAATTTATTTATTTATTTAAGTTTATGTAACGTGTATTCTCATTAAAATCGCTAAAGCTGGATTGAGAGTATCTTGAATGGAACGCAGAAGTTGCCTACTAGAAGTGGACGTACCCATTTCATTACATTATGTCGTCAAGAGTTAATGAGAATTAAGGATTTAAATTAAAATTAGGAAATAACCTTCTATCTAAAGGGTTAATAACTTGAGAAGTTTGTTGCCTCGTCGTCCGTTGCTCTGAGACGTCAGGACCCCCCCCCCGGTTTAATTGAAGGGAGCTTGCCGCCGTGTTCGGCCTGAGGCAATAACCCCCGACAAGCTGGGCTGATAAGCAGCTAGACAATGCAGAACCAAGATTAGGTACAATGTCCGGTGCAGAGATTCCACAAACAAAACATTCGCCGGAGTTTTATTTTGTAGAACTAAGCCGCTTTGTGAATGAGATTGCGCTCTATTCTATTTTTATATTGTGGCTTCATTGCAACAGAACATATGTCCCACAAATGCCAATTTTCCCTGTATTCTACATTAACAACAATGCAACGTATAAAATATACTCGTAACATAACCACATAAAGTTGAACAAACAAATATTAATGTTTGTGATGTGTGTTGTACGTGTGTTTGAGATTACGAGTGTATGAGGTAATGTGTCATTGTGTCAATTAAATTGTATGTACACTATCGATCACAAGTAAATCAAAAGGGTCTAGTTGTTTACACTATACCCAGCCCTTGATTATCTTATGGGCATACATGCATTAGTGACTGACGACATTAATGAAGTCATTTATCAGTTATATATTTTAATTAAGTTCGGAAGTTCGGAATTTCTGAATTCGATTGACTATATTAAATGGCAAAAGAATGATACAAGTAAATTGCAAACTCGTATACTTGTGAATATCGTAATTTTACAAATTTGCAATCAAAATTGAAAATATAATTACATTACAACGAACATTTTTCGACCCTACAGGCACGGGATAACAAAAAGTTGACTGTTATTTTATAGTTTGTACACACGCAAAGGTTGCATACTAACATTGCAAACGATGTCTGCGTTAGATAAGAGCAGTTATTTTACAATGTACACGAATTTTATTTTATGTGTGCCCTTTTTGGTCATTAACTATATCAATCAATGTGACATTATGTTTAAAATGTAATGTCAACATCACAAGGTTAAATTAAATGCCAACAGATTCCCCGTAGGATATTATATTGTTTTTAACATACTTGATGACGCGCGTCAATCAATCAAACATAAAACGTTTGTTATTAATTTTATATTAAAATATAATTACACTTTAATAATATTTGAAACTTTATGAAAAAAAACTAGAAAGCAAAGTCTATCTTCCGATTATGGTTGTATGATAAAGTAGCTTACACTACAGTTTATACATATTCATTAAACATATTTGCATTTAAACCCTGTGTTTTTAAATACTGTTTTATCTTGAATGTTTTCGATTCTGTGTCCGTGCGGCACTAAGTATCTGGGTTCAGAGTTTAGTTATAAATAAATTATCTATTCATATTTCATCGATACACAGCTACACTTAAATGTGCCAGACACAAATAAAACGATTAAGTAAGGTATCAAAACGCCAACCGTATTCGACTTCGATTGAATTGAATTGAAGCCATGCAAATGCTTATGAAATGTTAAATGTATTGCTATGCAAATTCAGCAAGTGAAGTCATCTTGCGGTCCGGTCGATACTGTCTCTCGGTTGGGGCCCTTAAGGGACTTCTGGAGACAACTTGCCTCCCCTGCCGTTCCTACTTTCCCCATAAAGCCGATCTGCCGACGTTCCAGGAACACCGGATGTTTCCTCGAAAGCTTCCACAGACATTAGAAAAAGTCAGATATTGGTCGTCGAAGCCCCGAGGTTGTTCAAATAATAGGCTGAGTTTCGCCCAAACAAATTTGAATGAATGATACTTCAGTCGCGCACAACGCAAAGCGGAAAATGATATTATTGGCTTTTCTCCGAATACTGCCGTTCAGTTGAACGACCGAAGCACTTGGCCAGAGAGAAGCCTACGCATTAGGTAGTTTAATATGTTCAAATCTTTTCTAAAACTTTTTTATGAGCTTATTCATTAATTTGTTTGTTGACATTTATTATAAGTTATGTGTTATAAATTCATGTATTGTGTATGACGTTGGTCTACTAACTCAGTTTCAGAACTAATGTTCATTGAATACTGAACTAACCTCTTCGACGTAAAAGCCATCTTATAGCTAATAATAACTAATTGTTCATTTTAACCTGTTGTCCTTATCTAATGACCACATGTGTGAACAATAGAAGTCATCTATTTCGTTAGCGTGTTGATTTATATTTTGGTTTGGCACCATTCAAGTGCAGTTTACTACATTGACATATAGGCAATATGTTGAATGTTTATTTAGCATTTTAAATTATAATATTGGTCACAAATGTGAGTTACAAGTGTGTATAATTATTTAGCTTTTAGCTTTGTTTGGAAGGAACACGAATTGAAAATTTATTTTATACTAACGTTCATATGAGCAATTAACATGCATGCCTATCATGCAGCTACATTTAGTACAGTAGTGCTGTATGGTCAACTTGGGGAATTAACTTCAAACTTTCCGACGCATAGTTTGAAAAGTAATTAAGAGTTCGTCCATTAAGAGGGAACCGTCCTGAGTATTAGACTAGTTGTTAGCCTGGCTAGACTGTCAATGACGATGTCCTAAACTTTTCACTGTTGGCCTAGGTTCTAAACTGGGGGAAACTATCGTGAGAATATACTTTGACATGAATTAATATGTATTTATTTACTTACTTATTAATAACATCCTATTTAGTTCAAAAACTGAGTTACAAAGGAGGACAACTAAATAAATCTAATCAGTAATTACACAAGTTCAGACACAGCAATGAACTATAGTTAAGTAAAGTTTGAAATAGTTACATTAAAACAAAAATGTATCAATAACACTATAATTTTGGTCACAAATTCAAAATGGATATTATGTAATTATAAAAAGTATTGCGTTAATAATTTTCGAATTGTTTTAGTCTATAGAACCTTTTATTTTCTTAATTTATCCTGGCTTCTTGATCGTTTTCTTGCTATCCATACACATTTTCCGCGTTAAAAATAATAAATAAATATCTCAATCACCGGAAAATGTAGACGTAAGTTAGTTAAAAATATACTTTTTAACTGGATTCGTGGCGGTCTCGCGTTAGTTTGATTGTGATTCCGAACATGTCCAGTCGTACACAGTTCTACACGGGCTGGCATCGCTTTGACCCGGCGCCTCCACCAACAGGCATCTTCCAATCCAATCACGAGGTGTCACATCGCAAATATCTACTGCCTAACGCGTGTTATTGTAATATCATTCAATTTTATATTTTATTTGTAAAATCTCTCCTTCCTGGATTAGGGCATGGTACAAATGTAGGAGTCAAAAGTAATACTATTGATGATATAAATATAATTCAAGGTGGAAGCTAAAACGAGCTTGCTCAGAATAGTCGCCTGTGGAGGTTCAATTTACCATTATAATTAAATTTTTAAACTTTTTTAAACAATACATGTGGAACAGTTTACCTGTAATACCCATATTTAAGGTATGTTCAACATCTGGATATTTAACAATTTAGTGTTACAGGCCTATAGTCACTCTTGCTTACCCTAAAAATGCTTTCTATAACTATATTATGTTGAAAGTTTGCCTAAGTACCGCAAAAAATGTAACTAACGATTTTACGCAATAATACATTATACACCAAATTTAAGCGTAACACAATTTCTGTATCAGATTTGTAATATTGGGTTCTATATCGGATGTTTGTGGTATACTGGTCTACTCGCAAAGCGTTCGGTAGTTTCCGTTTCATTTCCGATTAATCCCGATCTTGAACCTGTGAAATGGCTGAACCTCGCAACCAACCAGCCACGCCTAATTCACGCAGTCACCGAGTTTCGGAGGTTAACCGGAAATGGAGAAATTACGGTTTCAGTAATCAGCAAGCGAAATTACTTCACTCAATTTTTGGGTGAATGTTGAAGTTGGTCGCATTGGGAGACAATTAACCATTAATTTGGCCATGTTCAATTCGGGAACATTGTTCTACCGACAAAAGATAGCAACCCCCTTAAGAAGTTAATTACTGTGCTACTGCAAATTGCGAACGTTGGAATGTGACCAATTAAAATTCAATTCAATTTTATTCAGTTTTCAATGTTATAATATTTAGTGTAGATGCGATAAGAAGCATGCACGTATAATCCAATTTAATTTATTTGGACTAATATTGAAAGTAACATTTTTGTTATTTCTTGTGTTCGCTTATCATTGCATATTATATATCATTGCATCAATTATGTATCATAATCATAACAACTGCTAGCATATTATTTTGTTTGTTGTTGAACAACTTTGAACACTGCTTGACTAACTAAGACGTCAACCAATGATCACGGAAATAATTATGAACTAAATAGACACCCTCATGCCGATTATCATCATCATCAACAGATTTTCATCACATTCTTAGCTTAAACAATACATTTTAGCAATTACATCGCAATTCACCGACCACCTAGACTCAATCGGTAGAGCCGAAGACTCGCTGAAAGTTTACATTCTATTCAGTCATAGGAGGCAAATCAGGAAAAACATGTTTATGTCATGTTATATATTTTAACACCGTTAAAATTTTATTTCCAAGCAAGTTTAATAAAATATATAACCTTACCACGTGTTATCATTTTCCAATCATTATTCTCACCCCTGAAGTGTAGCAGCTTTCAAGCTGAGGTCCTTCTCCCATCTCTCAGAGTCCACTATATATAGCTCGCTTCAAGGACACGCACCCAACATTTCCTCTATAAATCGCTGCTAGAGATATTCTTGCTTGTTATATCTGCTAGCGAAGATGCGTGTCTGTTTCCTAATTAAATACCGTCTATCGGAAGCCCGAGCTATTTTGAACTTCTTAACTAACTTTACTGTTATTACGAAGCACGCGACAGTCTATAATGGGCGATGAAAAGTTTGACTCCTCCCTCCCCCTTCACCCCACACAGAAATCATGATTGAATGATAGTTATGATTACTATCTGAAACAAGGAACATTACCGGATAATATCTGTACAACACTGTTCTTTTACTCGTAAACGCGGAATAAGCAATATTATCCAAACAGCAGACCGTACAATCTGAATTGTAGATGATTAATTTGTAGGCCTGTTCCATTTATCAATATTTGTCGCAGTTGGTCATGTACACCCTTCTATGCACAAATATCATTATAAATAATTGTTTTTCACCTTTGATTAGTATTTTAACATAATATAGTTATTTGGTTTCAATTTGCACGCCTAATGGCATTTTATTCTATGCGTATATTATTATACTAGGAAACGCTCAGTTGGACGCGTTGATAAGCGAGCACGTGCTATAGCTAGACCCACATTGCACATTTTTTTAAATTTTAAAATTTACGACGTTCGCGTTTCCAGTATTATTTATTATTGCCAAGGTATTTGGGTAAACCCGTGTTTAAATCTTTACTTTAAAATCCACCGCCATCTAGAGGACCTTGACTCCTTGGGAAAACTTTTTAAACTCTTTGTTGACAATTAATAGACTGCTTCCTCGAAAGTATTTTGATTACTTCTAGGTGGCAGTGCATTAGAAACTTCGCGCGTCTTTTCGTTGCCATGGCAACGTTACTTTTGTTATAATGTAATTTCCATCTACACTACTTATCGGATCAAAATAAAATTAACATATTCGTGACCGGACGGACATTCTAAATGATTTGGCTATCTCAGATTTTGTCGCCGTTGAGTTTAAAAAAAAACTTTCGATAAACTTTAATGTAACTTTTAACTTTTTGAACGATTTTGCCACAAAACTAATGGCATTCAATCGAAAAAAAAAGCTTGCGGATGGTGAAAATTTCAACTCGATCCGAGCCTCCGTTCGACCGCTATCATGAGCCAAAAAAGCTGCACGACCTCCCGTTGCCATGGTAACCGTACTGCGGTATAATGTAAGTTCCATCTACACGACTTATCGGATCAAAATAAAATAACATATTCGTGACCGGACGGACATTCTAAATGATTTGGCCAACTCAGATTTTGTCGCCGTGAAGTTTAAAAAAAAACTTTCGATTAACTTTAATGTAACTTTTTAACTTTTTGAACGATTTTGCCACAAAACTAATGGCATTCAATCGAGAACAAAGCTTGCGGATGGTGAAAATTTCAACTCGATCCGAGCCTCCGTTCGAACGTTATCGCGAGACATACAAACAAAAAAAACAAAAAACAAAAAACAAACAAACAAACAAACAAAAAAACAAACAAAAACAAAACCAGTGACTATTTTTTCCGGCAGAGTCAAATGGAAACGCTCGCTTCGCTCGCTTAACTAGGAAACGCTCAGTTGGACGCGTTGATAAGCGAGCACGTGCTATAGCTAGACCCACATTGCACATTTTTTTAAATTTAAAAATTTACGACGTTCGCGTTTCCAGTATTATTTATTATTGCCAAGGTATTTGGGTAAACCCGTGTTTAAATCTTTACTTTAAAATCCACCGCCATCTAGAGGACCTTGACTCCTTGGGAAAACTTTTTAAACTCTTTGTTGACAAATAATAGACTGCTTCCTCGAAAGTATTTTGATTACTTCTAGGTGGCAGTGCATTAGAAACTTCGCGCGTCTTTTCGTTGCCATGGCAACGTTACTTTTGTTATAATGTAATTTCCATCTACACTACTTATCGGATCAAAATAAATTAACATATTCGTGACCGGACGGACATTCTAAATGATTTGGCTATCTCAGATTTTGTCGCCGTTGAGTTTGAAAAAAAAAACTTTCGATTAACTTTAATGTAACTTTTTAACTTTTTGAACGATTTTGCCACAAAACTAATGGCATTCAATCGAGAACAAAGCTTGCGGATGGTGAAAATTTCAACTCGATCCGAGCCTCCGTTCGAACGTTATCGCGAGACATAAAAAAAAACAAAAAAAAACAAACAACAAACAAACAAACAAACAAAAAAAAAAAAAAACAAAACCAGTGACTAATTTTCCGGCAGAGTCAATGGAAACGCTCGCTTCGCTCGCTTAAAAATGTCTAGGCCTACAGTTTTCATTGCTGTAGATGAATATTGCAATAATGTGATGTAAATTGATTACAAATTATGCAATGTACAGCAAATTAATAGATGACTATTACTATGCTTATTTTTTTAGAAGGTTGTAGTTATTTTATACTGTTTAATATGATTGCATACCATAATATTATTCTAGCAGTGTAATCATCTATGCATGCGACTTGAAATGAGATTGTTTGTGAAATAAAGCCTGTTTTCTATTTGTTTGCGCAATCCTTTTGTTTTCCTGTTTGAAACACACATCGCTCTTGATAACTCATGCGTGAATAGAATTAATCAAAGCGGCTGAATTCCACCCCTGCTGATCGAAGCGTCAATGGGTTTCAATTTAAATTTGCATTCAGATATTTTCCATGTGTTTCGTTTCACAACCCTGTGGTGATTCAACACATTTTCCACGCGAATACGAATGGTTTTGTTATCACGGTGTAGTTACTTCAAATATTATGTCCGACTGACAATGAGCCCGAAGGTTAAATCATGTTGTATTTCAAAACACAGTAAACGTCTACTAGGAAAACGCTAAAGTCCCGTCGCGTTGTTGAGCGAGCACCGGTACGTGCAACACGACCCGAGTACGACATTCCCATAATGTTACATACCAACTAGGAAACGCTCAGTTGGACGCGTTGATAAGCGAGCACGTGCTATAGCTAGACCCACATTGCACATTTTTTAAAATTTTAAAATTTACGACGTTCGCGTTTCCAGTATTATTTATTATTGCCAAGGTATTTGGGTAAACCCGTGTGTAAATCTTTACTTTAAAATCCACCGCCATCTAGAGGACATTGACTCCTTGGGAAAACAGTTATTTAAACTCTTTGTTGACAAATAATAGACTGCTTCCTCGAAAGTATTTTGATTACTTCTAGGTGGCAGTGCATTAGAAACTTCGCGCGTCTTTTCGTTGCCATGGCAACGTTACTTTTGTTATAATGTAATTTCCATCTACACTACTTATCGGATCAAAATAAAATTAACATATTCGTGACCGGACGGACATTCTAAATGATTTGGCTATCTCAGATTTTGTCGCCGTTGAGTTTGAAAAAAAAACTTTCGATTAACTTTAATGTAACTTTTTAACTTTTTGAACGATTTTGCCACAAAACTAATGGCATTCAATCGAGAACGAAGCTTGCGGATGGTCAAAATTTCAACTCGATCCGAGCCTCCGTTCGAACGTTATGGCGAGACATACAAAAAAAAACAAAAAAACAAACAAACAAACAAACAAACAAACAAACAAACAAACAAAAAAAAAAAAAACAGTGACTAATTTTTCCGGCAGAGTCAAATGGAAACGCTCGCTTCGCTCGCTTAATAAGTTGACCGATTTAGCTGAAAATTTGTAAAATAGGAGAGAATGGATAAAATCCACCGCCATCTAGAGGATCTTGACATCATTTCTTTGGGAAAACGTTACAAATAATACACTGCTTCCTCGATAGTATTTTGATTACTTCTAGGTGGCAGTGCATAGTGCGAACCTCGTGCGAGTTTTCGTTGCCATGGCAACGTTACTTTTGTTATAATGTAATTTCCATCTACACTACTTATCGGATCAAAATAAAATTAACATATTCGTGACCGGACGGACATTCTAAATGATTTGGCTACCTCAGATTTTGTCGCCGTTTAGTTTTAAAAAAAACTTTAGATTAACTTTAATGTAACTTTATAACTTTTTGAACGATTTTGCCACAAAACTAATGGCATTCAATCGGGAACGAAGCTTGCGGATGGTCAAAATTTCAACTCGATCCGAGCCTCCGTTCGACCGCTATCATGAGCCAAAAAAACTGCGCGACTTTCCGTTGCCATGGTAACGGTACTTTGTTATAATGTAATTTCCATCTACACTACTTATCGGATCAAAATAAAATTAACATATTCGTGACCGGACGGACATTCTAAATGATTTGGCCACCTCAGATATTGTCGCCGTTTAGTTTAAAAAAAAAAACTTTCGATTAACTTTAATGTAACTTTTTAACTTTTTGAACGATTTTGCCACAAAACTATACAGCAACCCGCATAGGTGGTATGTACATGTGTGCAAAATTTCAGGTCGATCAGAGAAACGGTGCGACCTGTACCGAAGCAGTAAAAGAAAAAAAAAAAAAAAAACAGACATTCGAGCCATAAGAGTCAAGTGGAGACGCTCGCTACGCTCGCTCAAACATGCCTCGTTTGGAACGTACCCGTTTAGTTACTCATCTTTATTTACATTTCATTCTAAAGGTCTTCTTAATTCACTTCATGTTTATCCATTAAGTAGCTTTTAATACAAAGTAGAATCGAAATCTCCAAAAAGCAAAGAAATACAAATTTATGAGGAGAAATATTCGTTTACGGGGTTATTTGGAATAAACATAGTTTACTTGATCTACATACTGACTGGTTTATCATCAATCATCTTTATTATTTTTTTCATGCTTTTGTTGCATAAGACTTTAACTAAAATAATGCATAATTAAGACTTAAAAATTAAAATAATGTTTATTTTCTCAAATCACTTTTACTATTATTCTTACAATGTTTCTACATTTTTATTCTGCCATTAATACTTTGTGTTTGTAATATATGGTAATGAATTACTTCTTTATTGCTTATCAATTTCTTCTTGTACACATCCATTTCAAACGCAAAATAGCTCATAGGAGATATCTTTCGAAATTTTCAAACCGGAAAGTCGTAAGTCCGCTCGTCCGCCGGAATTAGGTGGGCAACGCGTAGGGAGCACATTTGCATATGCCATGTGGTCAAAAAGGGCAGCTCCATGCCGGGCAAAGTTACAGTACAATCCGAGACCACTCGTTGGATGCGGACCGGGCGAGCGCATCGAGCGGACACGGGTTCGATTCGGCGGCAAGTCGACGTACGACGTACAACGTGTAAAATGCGATAATTTCACTTTTTTTAGGTGCACTCGCGATCCGCAACGGACCCGGCGCCTCCACCAAATTACTCCGAAAATTCAGACTCTCGGTTCTTCAACACTTGCCGACAACCTAGGGATCTGAAATTTTAACAGATGTCCCCGATTGATAATATCTCCCATATTTTTTAAACCGGAAAATCTCAAGTCCATCATTTCCCGAGAAATAATAACACACACATAACAAAAACTTGTAGAAATACAGCCAAACCTTACACACTCAAAAGGAATGAGATCTAAAAAAAGGGCCAAGCTCATCTACCCTTCCACATTTGCGCATTCTTAATTCATAAACGTACAGTGTCCCATAACAGCATCCTCGAAAAGCTTGGCAAAATAGAATTTGCGATTATTAATTTAACGTAGTAGTTTATCCAAGTTCTTTTTTTGTAATTAATTTAAACGTAAACATGCAAATTCTATTTTGCCAAGCTTTTCGAGGATGCTGTTATGGGACACTGTACGTTTATGAATTAAGAATGCGCAAATGTGGAAGGGTAGATGAGCTTGGCCCTTTTTTTAGATCTCATTCCTTTTGAGTGTGTAAGGTTTGGCTGTATTTCTACAAGTTTTTGTTATGTGTGTGATCTTATTACTTTTTCAAGTTCCATTACAAAATTATTTGTTAAAATATAATATTTTTATCAAAGTTGATTTAATTTTTATGGTATTAGCAATAACAATAGGATGTAAAATATCTAGGCCCGGATTCATGTACATCCTGGGTATAGGTGGTATAACCATGGTATAACGACGGTATAAGGACTGGTTAAGTCTAGGCAACTCACATCCTATTAAAACTTTCCCATGTAACAACAAACGCACAACTAATGTAATTTTACACCTATTTCACTGCACCCACACGAGGGAAGCGATATATCTAGACGGCCTTGACCCACAGCCATGTAAATCATCAGATAATCAGAAGAATATTGAAAATTTTCACCATCTTTTGTTTTACATTTTTATTAAAAGTGACAGGAGATTGCGTGAGTTGATTAAAAGTAAAGAAGAAGCTTATTATTGCCGTAAATTTTGGAATAGCCTAGGACTATCATACCATTGTTTATCTGCATTAGGCTTGTAGTAATCAAAACTAGTTATTTGTGCGGGAAGTGTCAAAACAAGGTTGTGCTGGCCTAGGGTTGGCTAAGAAAGGCCTAGGGCTTGTCAAACATGTAGTGTAAGTATTTATTTATCTAGTCCTATAGCCTAATGGAACTTTAGACCTACACTGTTGTATTATAAATAATTTTCTACATCTGGGCCTAGGCCAGGGACGGTTTCTGATTTGTTTTATGAGAGTATAATGACACCTTTTCTCGTTCCACACAAAGAAGAAAATTTTAAATGTCCGCCATTTGTTTACGTATCGCACTTTCCCGCCTAACTCTGCTTATACCGTCAACAAGTGTCAAGTAACTATGGTTACTTGTTGATTATATGCCAAGTGTTTAAGGCTTATTTTAAAACCTTTATTTGGAAGCCTTCCAACAAACTTTTTCAACTTTTTTTTAAAAAGAGACTATCATTCTATAACCTTAATGTCCATGTAAAATATGAACATTGTAGTCCCACCCGTCTGGTCAGAATCGCGGGCCGACGTATTAGATGTGAGCAGTAGTAGGCAGTAGTAGTAGTAGTAGGCAGTAGCTAACATCCTTAAAGTGATTTTGAGCATGTTTGAAGACATTTTTTCACCAAGAAGGAATGGTCGTACCCCAATAAAATTTGGCATGTGTTGTCAGGTACCTAAATCCCCTCGATTGTGATAGTTTTCAAGTTCACATCACGTTACATGACGGCTGGGTAACACCTCGAAATCACCCCAACTCTGCTTGGTGTATAAGGTGCTTGAGTGTGTAGCGCACCGCGGCTTGGCTGCGGCGCCCTAACGGGCACCTAGATAATAATAATTCATTACACTCCAAAATGCTAAATTGGATAATCAAAAAGCTATGAAGACGGTTTGAAAATGCTTCTTTCATCTATCTCTAGTAATGAGCATGCTAACAATAAAGCAATAGAACATTTAGAATATAAATTCAAATGTATATATTTTTCTATTTGAAAATGTAATGCTATGAAATTTACACCACATTAATGACAATTCTTTGTAGTTTTACCGATCTACACAAATATGACCATTCATATCTCTTTTTGATTTTGTATTTTGTACATATGGTACACTAAAAAAAAAAGTAATGTGTGTAGCATATTATTGTACTTAATTGCATTCTCACTGTGATAAAAAAAATAGTCGACATTTTGACTATATAATAACACATCATTTTGTGGCGCAGAACGACTCGGCTACATTCGCGCACCTGCCATAGTGCTGCACTATACTTGGTTCGCACTATAACTAAATATATGTGTAAAAGAAAAGTAAAAAAATAGAAAAGTAGCCCAACTCGTGTTTGTATTAGTAATTTCCTTCCTGTTTGGCTTTGCGCGCTCTCGTTCCGACTAACTAAACGGGTTCCAAATGCATTTTCCTAGTCACAAGGTATTTTTATCAGATTTCCTACACAATTTTCTTTAAAATGGCAGATTCACAAAAAAAGGTTAATACTACTTAGAATATCCCACGTTTCGTCACAAAACTCGTTATTCACGATTTTTTCAGTAGAGCCTGAACTATTTTCAAGTTGGCCGATCTTTAAAAGAAACGCAAAACTACTCCCTGCCTCTTGGTGATTGTGGGGAAAGGGACTATTCGCCGCACCGCTCAAATAATATTATAGGAGTGCACATAACTTCCTAAGGTTTAAGGTTTATGGTTTAACGAAGTTGAAACGTGCCCAAAGCGTTATTGCGTTAACATAATTTCCTAAGGTTTAAGGTTTAAGGTCTAAGGTTTAACAAGATCACAATATTTCATCTCGCTAGCTCTTAGACACTTAACCCCAAACACAGCCAATGGGAAGCGAGCTCTCATAATTCCGACCAATTGTAGCGCTCGTACTAGAAATGTTATAGAAAAACATTTCTTAGACCATAAACCATAACCTTAAACCTAAAACCTTGGAAAGTATGTGAACCGGGCCTTAGAGGAAAACATATGGTAGACCCTAGATGAAATGACGAATGAGCGAAGGCTCGTTGCAATTTGTGTGTTATAAATAAATAGCACGCGAATTACAAACCTTTGTCCGAGCCGAGGCTAAGTTGAGAGAGCCGCAGGGTACATTGTGACAGAATTAATAACGAGTTGTTTGTACAAGCCAAAATATTATGACCGCAAATTTTCTGCCTCGGTCCACATTGAGAATTTTACCAGCACGCGGCAACGGATGGGGATATTGGACTACATAGCTATTTGCTTGGTGACCATTTAATAGTAATATGGGAACTATGATTTTTTAAATTAACACTTTCTGGTTTTAGAAATCACTATGTTTATTGTAATTAATAAAAACTAGAATGATACCTGTTGCAATTTGAAGTTTTACGATATGACATTAAAAATAATTAAATTTATCAATGATTGAATGGCTACTTTTGTAGTTAAAATTTTAATTAAAAACTTATTAAAATACACCGTAAAAAGTTGTTATCAAATACGTGATAATATTAAAGAATGTTATTCCAATAGTATTTGCAAGCCAATTACTTCCGCACGTTTGAAATTATATTCTTTCTCTTCAGCTCAACCATTTTCAAGTAGGCAGACTTGTTGAATTCGGGGTTTTCATCTCCTTCGTTTTGCCGGTTATTTAGACGGGGAGTACAATCATGGATTAAGTGATGATCGACAGATAACCGGTCTGTACGAAATAGAATTGTATACTTCACCTAAAATATAACTTAAAGGGGAGCTGTCGACAGGCACTTTTGAAATTCAAAAAGTATAACTATTCACTGTAAATTTTCACGATTGTCAACACAAGTACACTCTACATACTTTATATATATTATGTAGTCCTATATTATTTGAAGTTAGTGTAGTCTTACTGTTTGCAAAATTGTGTTTTGGTGTTTTCCACAACATTTTGTATTGTATATTTATTTTTACTAACAAAAATAATTTTAGTTGACTAGCATTTACATGGACAGTAAGATACAATATAAAATATTTACATATTATTATGTACAAATAAAAATTAATGCATACAATTGTGAATTGTTTATCCGTGCTAAGTTACATAAATCTGGGATATCATTCAGCTGCTCAAACATATCCTAAACTGGGTGTGCTATATTATCCTCTCATGTGAAAACAGAATCGAATCAAAAATCTTGATTGTGATTGTAATTTCGTTCACTCTGTTCAGAAAAATGTGTGCTCACCTTGATGAGATATTATTTGATTTATTTGGCAACAAACGTTTTAACTCGTGAAGTGTTAATAATTCCATCGGGACAAACAATTTTCAGACAATAATTTACAAAACAAATACAAAACTCTTAATTGTTGCAACCAGGTTTTGTGCGATCTTAGGACAATTGAACAATTGTTTCTTAAACCTAATTATAAATGTTAATTAAAATTAATAAACTTGTGCCGAAGTTAAATCGCAAACCAACTATATAGAGTTTCGTTGGATAAAAATCACCAACTCGTGTGCCTTTTGCAGTTGGCATAATATATTTGCGTATACCTGTTTAAACTACGCATCTGAACTCACTCAAATTGATAAATAGCTCGATGCAATCAAAGTGTTTCATGATTCATACAACGTAAGACTAATCATTCTTAACCACCTCTGTAGATAGAGCAAGCACTTTGTCTTGCTACAAGGGCAGAGAAAGGTCTCTAGAAGGGAGTAGGACGAAATATAATCGTCATTTATTACGGATGGTTGAAGATAACTCTTCTAAAGTACGACACATTTCACTTCTACCAACAGAGTAAAATTAGTTTCATACCGCTAGAGCTACAGGTTTGGCTACTCATTCATAGTGTGCACGTAATCAAATATAATTGGTTGACATTATCTTATACAAGCAAGAGGGAGTGAAGCTACTTAACAAATAATACAATAATGAAATAATGTGTTTCCTTCCAAAGCTACGTATATCCTCACACTAACATGTACGCTAAATATGACAGCAGCAACTTTTGTACATGCTAATCCAATACGTAAAATAAAACCATCTACCATAGCACTTCGTTACACATTTTATGTCAAAGATAATGGCCGTAATTTATCATTCACATTTAACGCAAACCATTTCTCTAATAATTTATTTTGACATTGTTTTAAAGGGGCTTTTACCCCAAAAAATATTTATTACCATATTATCTGTAGCCAAATACTACACTAAAATTACCGTTTAAAAAACTATATCTTGTAACTGTGATTTTACACGAATTTTTCAATTGTTTTAATCCAGAAAATACCGCAAATTGACGTTTTGAGAAATTTCTTAAATCAGCTTTAACCTGCTTCTTTTTTGTTCCACATAGATACTAGAGCATCATACCAAATGTAAAATGGCCCCGTGTAACATCGTATTTTGAAACTGTGCACAAATATACACTAAAACACGCAAAAATATGCATTCCAAAATCACCCCCTTCTTTGTAATCTGCATATTTTAACTGAACCACTTGCCCAAATTACAAAACAAAATACAGAGAATTTACAGAAAAGAATGTACAGTATGTCTATAATGGCTAATATTTTTTTGGATCAAAATCCTGCATGGTCACGGGGTACAAAGATCGTCCCTATGTTATATCTTATGGGAGATTTTTGTCGATGGAACCTAGCTCGTTACACACGACAAAAATTTACAATTTTTTGGGGGGTCATGGTGGACCCAATATTTTTTCTGATAGTCTATAAATTCTTAACTATTTAGCCTGAATGAAATATATTTTTTAAGTTTAACTGGTGAATACCCATTTCAAAAATTTTATTTGTGAACTTTTGTTCTAAAGGTCACAGCGTTGGTCACCCCTGTAAACCCGACTAATAATTCAGACGGGTGGATGGCAACTTTTTTCGTGTGCGTGGATGACGAAAGCTTTGAAAATTAATATTGTGTTTAATTCATTCCACTGAGGCTGACAGAAAGTCGATACAAACGTCGTGGTCGTAATTTCATTTGTTTCGCACACGGCTTGTTAACCATGGGGCTGGTCGATATGATCGGCTCTGAAGCTGTTGTCGTGTCATCTACGTGACAAAGGAAATAAACTAATTGGGCGTGAAATGCAAAGTTGGGTCAAGCCACAGAGAAGGCACGCAAACAGAACGACGGTTTCACATACAAGAACGCAAACAGATCAGGAACGCTCAGAATTATTTTCCTTTGCTATGAAAGAATAGACAAAATTACTGTTTTATTAATCAAAATGACAGATACGGTCAAATTAAATAAAGACATCGAAACTCGTTCAAAGCAAAGGCAGGACATTTTGGAATAATACAAAAACGTACCTGTTCTTGTTCATGGTCTACATTTGACGTCATCAATCATCAGTGAAGTAAAATGTTACGAATAGTTGCGCGCTCGATAAGAACGCGGAATAAGAGCAAGAAATTTAAAGTGCACAACAGTTTTCAGTCTAGGTCTAAATCATGGCGACTTCGAAGTCAAACTGACAGACAAAGATATCTTGTGACAAACCGTCTAGTATCATGTTGCATATCCGAAAGCTACAAGCTAGAAACGAGAACAAAATGTAGAATAAGAACACATAAGAATACCACCTAGGAAAGTCTTAAGAAGTTTACGCAATGTTAAATGGCAATGGCAGATGGCAGTATAAAGTAAACACTAGAACATATTTATATAAATATTTATAAATAAAATCCAAGGAAGGCAGACTGAAAGTGTCTGAATAACAATTATGAATATATAAATAAAGAACACTCGAGAACAATCGCTTTGAGTTGAAACGAGCAAGTACAGGCCTAATCACGTCTAACAGATCGCTTTGTGTTGGAAGGAACAAGTATAATCACTTTTAAAAGACCCAACGCTAGAACAAAGTTCCACTTAATTATCTTTTTCAAGCTGAATGTTGAAATATTTCTTCAGAAGTTTGGACCTTTTCTTTAGAACAAAGATATCCAAAGATCCGCGATGACAAAGTTTATTCCAGTTGTTTTCAGAATCACAGATTGTATAAATTAAAAACTTTCCCGTGTTATTTTCTTTTATGATTGTGAAATAGCTTCTCATTCTGAATATTAAATTGGTACAACGCTGTTAGATAAATTATTCTTTTGTAAAACACGAGAACTAGATTAATTCTCAACGGTCTTAATAAAAACCATCGTTTTCTCATTCTGCTATCACGGCATATTTTATTATGTCATCCCATTATTGAAAAACAATATCCTTTATCTTTCATCTTAATATTCTTATACGCAATAAATTGAAACAAATCAATTGTTTGTTGTAAAGCATCTAATATTGTTAAGTTAACTGAATAATACTACTTTGAAATTGTCATTAAACAAATCTAATAATATATAAATAATTATTTTCTTAGCTTAATTAAAATAGTGATACTCTCTCTATAATTTGGTTTTCAGGGTTAAAAAATAAAGTATCGCAAATACTGTATGAGAAAACCGCTAGAAATTATGTGAAAATCGCACGAAACAAGTTTCTTCTAAAATCTCGTTCTGTGACCCGGCACCTCCACCAACGAATTGAAATCTGCGGAAATAATTACGGTGTGGATAAAAGATTTTGATAATAAATAAAATTAATAATTATTATAATAATACAATAAAAGTTTACTCACTTAAAAGAATGTATCATTTAAATTACTTCAAAACTTTACACTTTTATACTTATCTCAGCTCAATGAAATTTCCACTTTAACTTCGAGGAGAAAGTAATTGTACACTCGCGCAAAACTAATGTCAAATTTGTCATCGCGAATAGTTTGGACTGAAGAATGAGACGGTTTTGTTGGGTAGCGTATGTCGTTGTTGAAATTGTATGCATTCTTATACAGTGAATTTTTGTAACCGGCCCTTGCATGTGAGGGTACATCCCCGTACTAAATTGCAAATGGTACTACCATTAGCATGAAGTTAGGCCTAATATTTGCTTTAGATTTAGTACATTCTTATGCATAACTTATAATATCATATTGTATACTTCATGTGTTACTATACTGTGTAACATAAAATGTAAATATAGAGGTTGGCTACACTTGAAGGGGTTCATAGCCCTATGTAGCACGCCTTTAAGATAAGCAATATAAAATATCAAATCTCTCCCTCTCTCCCTACGCTGAACATCCAATCATATTATTTCTATCACACATTTCAAGTTCGGCTATGTTTGTTGATTTTAGAGTGGGCGAACATGGGTATAGCTGAGCAAATATATTCATTCGATCGTTCGCACAGTGTGTGTGCGTGTGCGTGTGCGTCTCTTATAATATTTCCTTCAGAAAAAATATCTCGTTTTTACTCTGAATACTAATAATATAAAGAGCTACGTATTATGTTAATCTTCAGATTTCAACTGAAATCATTTTTTTCAATCTCAGTTCAACGCAATATTCCCACATTGATTTCTATTTTTGTACATCGAATTCCGGCTTTGGTGCAGACATATTTCTTGCTTTGCGTCGCCCAAGTTCGACCCCATAAAACTCCAGCTTGTAAACCGTAGTCGACGACATTGCGAATCCAATAACTCTTGTGTATTGACAGACACCCCACTACGTTCACACCACTTCAACACCCTAATACGCTCACAGCGAGCGCTAGGATTCTTTTCCTCGCAGTCCTTTGAAGTCGCTAGGTTGAACATGGTTGATCAGCCGGCTTCATAGAAAAACACACTGACCATATCTGACGAGAAGTTCTAGCTAGGTGATAGTCATATCGCTTGGTTCACCTTACAGATAACACTACTATCATCAACGCAATCATGGATCTCTATTCTTCTTCTTTGATACCTAGTTGATATAAACCATTGTTTTTAATTTATGATGTTTTAATGTGCCATTTATATTCAATGTAAGTTTTCGTAGTGATCGCTTTAACTAAATATTGAAATAAATATAAAATAAATAATTGATGCAACCGTAGTTGGTTTTATAGTTAATTGTAAGAAGAGATTGCCTACATAAGAGCTTGAATAAATAAGTGGAGTGCTTTGTAATCGAGGTATTTTCTACCTTTTTATATATTTTCTCATACACTTTTTCGATTCTATATCTTTTTTCTTCTTTTTGTGAGTATTTTAAACAAAACATATTTATTGTTTTAAAAGAAACTTTAATAGAACAGGTAAATGCCTAACGATGACACTCAATAATAATATACTGAATTCCATTATCATGAACTTGGCGTTGAAGACACCTTTGTTCACAGTTAATGTGTTTGGTAAATTGTTAACTCTATCCTCTTTAACTCACTAACTAACGTATATCGCGCTGCAGATTGCTGTAACTCAGGAGCCTGTTAACTAACGAGGTATAGGCACACGATTTGTTAGCGCTTTTACGTTTTATGTGCGATCCGCATGGCTTTACTTCTCTCTGTGGGTGTATATTTGATAAGTGTTACAACGTAAAACTGTCACTCTAAAGAAAAACAACGCAATATAAGTTAAGTGATGTTGCAAATATAACGTTATAAGGAGTGGCATACGTAGGAACACTTGTCGTTTATTTCATTTTAAATGCACTTACACTCTGTGCTCTTGAAAATATATTGCGTATACGAGTAGGAAGCTACCTTTAAAGAGAAGCTGTAGCTTTGACGTTGTGCACATCTAGTTGTGATATTTAAACGTGAGTTACCATCCACAGAGCATTATCTACCTCGAACCAAAAAGTGTTTACATGTTTTCTCCACGATTTCTCTATCCACAAACACAATACATAATAATTAGAGGTACGTACTTCAAAGCGGTATGTTTTCACTTACATGTAAGGTTTTACAGTTATATTTTATTTTATTTAACATAGTCAAGTATCAACTTTTGTTAATACAAATTTTAATTCAGTTGATATTAATTCGGACTTGATGACAAAATTTCAAATGAAAAATATGAGAAAACTTCATACACAAGCTTTTGAATGTGGCCAACAAATAGATGCTACATACAGCTATTAAAATGCCTTGAAATTCTGTATAATAATGCAATATTACAAAATAGAAACACACACTCATGTGTTTCTTATTTGTTTTGTTCTTCCTGTACTTTAAGGGTGTTCTCTCTGGTTTGGTGTTTTTGTTTAGACTTTGTTAATATTTACTCAGTAGAGATATTAGCTACTGATTGTGTATAATGTAAATATCACGCTTGAATAGTAAAATAATAGTGAGGTTACAAAGTCAAATTGTAAAATGCTAAACTTGGAGGATAATAGAAAAGTAATTCTGGCATAGTAGTTTACGTTACGTTAGGATAAACATAGCTGCAAGAGATAATTTTGCAATGGTTTTTAATTAGGTCAACTGTGATTGTGGCTCAATTGCAGTTTAAGGTTAATATGGTAGAATAATTCCGGTTATTATACTCTTAACAATACTGTAGTAATCTCTACTATTCACCGCATGTGTTCTGGAAATCAAAACCACTTCATTATTAATAACAAGCTTCGGTTTGTCGGTTTCACTCGAATGCAAAGCATCAATGTTGATTCGATTAAAATGTTGCATGCGATATCGAGCGTAATATGCGTCAACGCTGGATTGGGTAAAGTTCAAATCACGTGTATATTAATTCGTGTGGAATAATCCAATTAGGCAGGTCAATATAGGGCTTCTAAATGCCTAGGACTACTGTTCCAACGAAATGCTGCCCACACAAGGTTTACAACACTAAACTTTTTAAAATCGCATTTTGGAAGTACAACCATAGTTAAACTAGACGTTTTAAAATTAAATAAAATTTTAATTTTAAAACTATTCTGTATACTTTATTTTCCCACCGGTTTCAACAAATATGAATTCAATATTTTGTTATCAAAGTTTTTGTCAACTTACCTTCAAAACTTGTGAACGTAATTAGTAAATTAATCTTTGCGACTGTTTGAGTTGCGTTGAATGAATAGCGTACCCTTCCTGAACCCGTATTTTCCTACGTGACTAAGTTTGGTCGTATGTATAAAAAATAAATACTTTACACTCAGCAATGGGAGATAAAATGAAGATGTATAAGTCCTTTGAAAATGTCATCGAAATAGGATGATTCCTTTCTCGTTTAAGGACGCGACAGTTGCCCTTATTCGTTTTCGTTTTCGTGTTTCGTATCCATCTAATTGTCCGCAAGCGAGCAAACAATACACAAAAACGACCAGCAGACAATGTCTCCGTTACGCTTATTATTATCATCATACGTCACGTTAATTAAATTCAACAAATTGTTTTCATGTCAATATTTAAGATAAAATGTTTTTTCCTACATTTAATAAATAATTAATCACCATTCTGTTCTAATGAAATGCTTCACATTAATTACTAACAGGTTTTTCAGTTAGTCATTATTTTATTATGCGGAATATAAGCGGGTTTACCTGTTGACTGACAATGGACCGAATGACATGCCTTTGAGTTTAAACCCGCAATCCAATCTTAATACCATTGTGTGAATTTAATTAAAGGGGCACATTAATCTTTTGAATAATTGGTAGTAATCCGATTTTGGCCAATCAAAGGTTTTAAGTGCAACGTGGAAGATTGGTGCGTCATTTAACATTATTCGTGCTCGTAAATCTTTTTACTTATCTTAATGTATGAACGGAAGTTGCGCCGCTAACAGCCAGTTAAAAATGTTACATAATCATGAGCTTTATCATTTGTATTTATTATTTTAGTCAGTTGGAATCAGCAGAGATGAAGTTTTTAAGGAGTATCAAGGGAGTTTCCAAACTGGACAGGATTAGAAGCGACGTTTTAAGAAAGGAATTAGGTCTGGAGAAATTGAGGTTAAAATTAGGAAGGGAACGTTTAAGATGGTTTGGAAATATGGAGAGGATGGAAATGAATATGATCCCAAGACAAGACTTTGAAGCAGAGGAGGAAGGTAAAAGAAAAGTAGGAAGACCTAGAGAAAGATGGGGAAGATTGATCGAAAGAGACGTTGAAGAGAGAGGTGAATCGTGGAACCAGGTGAAGCTGTGGGAGGACAGGAAAGAGTGGGGAAAATTGGTGGAGAAGCAGATGCAGGATGAAGATGACGATGCAGATAGATGTTGATGATGAAGAAACGCTGAGCCCGGCAATCTCGGCAAAAAATTGTTTCGTGCCCTAGATATCGGTGTAAAGAACACCAATCAACCTGACGTTGTTGAAAATGAGTTTTGATTACTAGGAAAACGCTTAAGTCCCGCCGCGATGTTGGATAAGCGTAATTGGTGCATTGAGCTGCCATGTGTTATGCTGATTTTCTGTTGTTCTGTGAAAAAATCATTACTTAGTTGAAGATTTTTTTAAATTAAATTAAATTAAATAAAAAATTAATTTAAATTTGTAATTTTTTTAATTAATCGTAATTTAAAAAAAGGAAAAAAACGTAATATTGAAATTTTCTTAAGAAATAATTATTCGATTGCGCACAAATTTTACACGAATATATTAATTCAAAAAATTAAGGTTCTGTGAAAAAAATCATTACAATAGAATAAAGCATGTAGGTGTTACAAGTCAAAGAATTGTTTTAAAAAAGAAAAAAACGTAAAATTTCGATTTTCAAGTGAAATAGTTTTTTGATTGCGCTCAAATTTCACATGAATACCTAAATTCATAAAATTAAGGTTCTGTGAAAAAATCATTAAAATCGGATAAAGCATGGAGGTGTTTTCAGCTGAAGAATTTTTTTAAAAATCGTAAAAAATCGTAAAATTGCGATTTTAATGAGAAATAATTTTTTCGATTGTGCTCAAAAACGTGAAATCTCTTGGTTCAAAGATTTCGAAGGCCTCCATAAAATTTCATCGCAATTGGAGTATCGGTTTAGCCGGAATCGTGCTAACAGACACACAATAATACAAAAAAAAACATTCCGGATTTTTTTCTCCAGTGTAGTGAAATGGAATCTTCGCTTCGCTCATCCAATTATTTTTATTTATTTTACGTCCATCCTATTCATTTATAAAACTGATTTGAAAATGAGGGCAATTCATGAAAGGAATATATAATAATCTCACACAAAACAACAATTTTCGACATTGATATTATTGGATGAGCGTAGCGCGCGTAGCGAGCGAAGCGAAGATTCCATTTCACTACACTGGAAAAAAAATCCGGAATGTTTTTTTTTTCTTTTCTTTCTTTCTTTTTGTATTTTTGTGTGTCTGTTAACACGATTCCGGCTAAACCGATACTCCGATTGTGATAAAATTTTATGGGGGCCTTCGAAATCTCTGAACTTAGAACTGCCACGTTTTTGAGCGCAATCGGGAAATTTTTTCTCATGAAAAACGCAATTTTACGATTTTTTTCGAATTTTAAAACATTTCTTCGACCTTTAACTCCTACATGCTTTATCCCATTGTAATGATTTTTTCACAGAACCTTTATTTTATGAATTAAGATATTCGTGTGAAATTTGAGAGTAATCGAAAAATTATTTCTCATGAAAATCGAAATTTTACGGGTTTTTTCATTTTTAAAACAATTCTTTGACTTATAACACCTACATGCTTTATCCTATTGTAATGATTTTTTCACAGAACCTTAATTTCATGAATTAATATATTTGTGTAAAATTTGAGCGCAATCGAATAACTATTTCTTATGAAAATTTAATTTGTACGATTTTTTTCTTTTTTAAAAATTACGATTACAGTAATTAAAAAAATAAAGTAAATTTTTTATTTAATTTAATTTATTTAAAAAAAATCTTCGACTAATTAATGATTTTTTCACAGAACAACAGTAAAAATCCGCGTAACACATGGCAACTTAGTGCACCAATTACGCTCATCCAACAACGCGGCGGGACTTAAGCGTTTTCCTAGTATTTTTCAATTTCACATCAATAGTAATTTATTGTTATTACCTATTGTCGACTATACAATTCAAATGGTTTGTTATAGATGTTTGGATTATATTCGAATGTTCATTCCAAATAAATAAGATTATTTTCACATACACGAAATTCAACAAATGTTTGCAAATACAACCCGGCTCACTATTTGCATGCCTTCTACATTCAATAATTATAACTACTTGGGCACTAAACTCACGACTTTGTAAATGAAACTTCCATAAACCATTCAGACGTAGATGAACTTTGTCATATTATATACATTTACAAGAGGCAATTAGTACTTCCATAACTTGTTTCTTAGTTTTTGTTCTTTACGGGTTCTTGCATTACGCAACTACACCTTATTAGATTGGGAACTGTATAAAACTAGTAACAAAAATTAATAGAATAAGTGTTATTATTTACAATTCATTTTTTTGGGTGACATAAAATTGGTAATTTTATTTTATTAATATTTGCATTTATTTGTACAACATATGAACATGTAACATTAAAAAAAATGCAGGAAAGACAGAAAGAGCATCTGCCCCAAAAGAACGTGAGTACCTGTCACCCTCTAATACAATAAATAATATAATACAATGTCCAAGTTAAATACAGTATCAAATTCATCACTAAAATTATTTGTAAGTGCATTCCATTTCGAGGTAGCCGTCTTTCGCTAATTGATATTCATAAGAAATACATATGCCGACCTCAGTGAATAATCATCAAAGATAATTTAATATAGAAAAATCATCCATTTTGCTATGATTGATCATTGAAAAAATCCTGGTGCTGTGGCCAACGGAAACGTATTCTTCACAATTAAATTTTACTCTCAGAGAAGTAGATGTACAAATCATTTGAAAAACGAAATTTCGAAGTTTGTCCGCATAAACGTACATAATTGTTTGAAAGTTCTAAAAGCATCATGGTTTTAATACGACATATATGTATTGATGTGTTTGCGCGATGTGCGATGTGGTATGTCTATAAGAAAATGCAAATCACTCCTGGAACCGTCATAAAAACTACTCTCAAACTCACTGTTGACTACTCGTGTAGTTGATTTAATGCCCACCGAGGGTGATACGTATGGCAAGTGACGTCAAGACCTGGCAGCTAATCAGCTAATGCAATGCGCGTGACGCGCGACTCACTGCAACGTGGTGTACGTGCTGATTAAAACGTGATTTGACACGTTTACGTTTATTCGCGACCTGTGGATATAACCTAGATATACACACTTCAAAGTTGCAATCGCTAACAATACAAAGAGTTTTATATTTATTTGTATTTGATATTTTTAGGTTGTGACAAGTTGAAAAATTATTATAATTTAAATTTATTTTCTAAACTAGGAAGCTTCGCAAACGCTTTTTCAGGCGCGTTGTTGGATGAGCGTATGTTTTTTTAAACGACAAAAACCGTAACATTGCGATTTTCATGCGAAATTATTTTACGATTGCACTCAAATTTCACACAAATATTTTAATTTGTAAAATTAAGGTTCTGTGAAAAAATCATTACAATCGAATAAAAAATGTAGTTGTTATTAGTTGAAGAAGAATTTTTTAAAAATCGAAAAAAATCGTAAAATGGCGATTTTAATGAGAAATAATTTTTCGATTGCGCTCAAAAAGGTGGAAGTTCTAAGTTTAGAGATCTGAAGGGTCTCCAGAAAATTTAATCGCAATTGGAGTATTGGTTTAGCCGGAATCGTGTTCACAGACACAAAAAAATACAAAAGAAAGAAAGAAAGAAAGAAAGAAAACATTCTGGATTTTTTTTCTCCAGTGTAGTGAAATGGAATCTTCGCTTTGCTCGCTACGCTCATCTAATCAATAATACGATGATAAAATCCTCAATTATGTTTTGGAGACGTTACCAAAAACCAGTTAATGATACATCTGAAAATGATCAATTTGTCTGTTTTAACGAAATTTCGTATTTTTACTATATATTTAAATTGAAAGAAACTTTGCTACGCAATTACAATATAACTCCGCTGTGTTTCTATAATAAAAATCAGAGGGTTTAGCCATTCTTAATCATAGACCCGGCACCTCCACCAATTCCGTTTTTTGTATTGACAGAAAACCAATCTATATTATTATTTATTTATCTCTAACAACAGGTATCAAAACCCACAAGTGAACTAGACATACAGTTATGAATACTTCATGATAATAATAATTTATTGCTACGTTGTCTCTGCGTTGGGACGGCAACAAAGAACAGCCACTCATTTCATTTAATTTATTATTCATCATACACCATCTTAACATACGCCTGATTTCGTCATTCCATCTCTTCAGTCCTGCCACAAATCTTCACTGCAATAAATGTTAAAAGTTGACATTGCTTGTCTTTCATATCAGGGATTTAGAAACAAAATGTGTATGTGCTCGTGAATTTTTCCATGATATCGTGATAAAAATGAGTCGAAGTCGAGTGTGTTATAGAATGAGTTTCAATCAAGTACAATCTTTATACCGTCTTAATCTCTCGTGAATGTTTATCATGTTGGCAGCAGTGTTGTGCGGTTCAACACTAAGACGCGGAAACGTAAAAGTAATCACATCCTGTCAAAGGGCGTGAAATCGATTCCACATTGTGATATAATCAGAAAATCTTACTCGATGGTGAGCTTGGTTGGCCTGTGTCAATATTTCCTTCCCAATAACCTACGCAGTGACATTCAAACGTGTACAGCCTGTGTCAACATTTCCCTCCCAATAATCTTCGCGGTTACATTCAAACACGTACAGTCTGCACAAGATCAATAATAACATGGGTGTATAAGGACTCGATACGCACAGTGTGACGTAGGCTACTAACTTTATCATTGGAAAGTACACAGCTATCCACATGAGTTGGATGTAGATCGATCGATGAAAGATCGATAATGTTTCACGTCTTTCACGCTATTAAATTATTTATCAAGTTTTATTGCCTTTTCCCATGCCCCCTTGCCACGATGTGTATGCAATTTTGAGTGGCTCATCCCCTATGGGCATTTTCCCAACCTCTAATTCAGAAAAGATTCGTTCGATTCCCAATTAATTTTTTTATTTTGACTTTATTAATTGGTTTTTGATGGATTGTATGTTTTTCAAAATTATTACACGTAAACACTCGAAGCATTGATCTGAAGTCGAGTTGCGTTATGTGAGCTATCTTTTTCGCCCTGTTAATAATTTGACAATTATTCAAAAATAATTATTTGATTTGATTATTGAATATTATATAACATAAATAATATATTAAGGAAAAAGGCATTCGCTTATAATAACGTTCGTATCAAATTGTTTCTTCCACTGCTCATAACACGATTTACCTTCTTACTTCGCAAACTTCGTACCTGCATAAAAATATGTATCGAGGTAGAGATAATGCAGAAGTGTCTCGTGAGACATTTTTAGTTGCATCTTTTAAAAAGTTTGGAATAGTTTATGAAAGTATCAAAAGTATTTCCTAATTATTCATAGCTTGAGAATGAAAGATAAAAATATAATACAAGGAAAAGCGTCAGTCACTATTCATCATTGACCCGGCACCTCCACCATTTCTAGTCTTTTGTATTGAAATTTGAAAACCGAAAAATAAAATACATAAATGAGAAATCAAATTTTCATTCGGAACAATTTGTCAAATGAATTTAGTAATTGCTTCCCCCATTCAAATAACGTAAAACATGAAACGTTATTAGTTTTGAATTTTTTTAAATAATTTACGTGGTGAGATCACGTAAACATAAACCACGTTTTTGCGCTTATAAAAGTTATTAACTTATTATATTATTATTAGTTAGTAGTAAGTTGTCTAGTGGATGTTCGCAGTACGTAAATCAAGGGGCCTAGTTGTATCTAGTTGTGCCCTTGATTTACTTACGATCTACATCAAGTGTGTTTGTAGAATTAAATTATATCGTAGACCCGGCACCTCCACCAACACTGTAAAGATTATTTTTATTTTATGATTTTATTGCTTAACGTCTCTATTATTGAAATTGTACTATTCGAGACTGTAGACAGATTTGCATTTTAAATTTAAATTGAGTGTATTAATATGACAGTCGTACGACGCTTATAATATTAAAAATATATCATACCGATTGTGAAAATTCCCTATAATTTAACGTTACTTAAAGTCACTATTAATCAAGTGTCCAGACCTTTACTTGTCTGCATGTTCTAAAATAACAAGCACAACGTATCAGAAACTCGCCTGAATTTCACATGAGAAAGTATCAACTTAAGAAGTGTATTCCGTAACTTTGCGAGGTTCGATATTCACTAAATATGTATAATTAATTTCGTTGCGTCAAAGCTTTCATTTAAAGTTTGAGATAATCCGAGAACATTAAACAAACACTAAACATTTATTGAAACTTGAAGAAGATAGACAAAACAAACTAGTTAGACAAAACGTCGCGTGGGTTTTGTCCACGTCTTTCAGAATACTAAGACAAAACAAACTTTGCTATCGTTGAATGGACTTTATAAACTATTTAGGTTTTATAAGACAATAGCTTATGGCTAGTAGCATATTCTACCTTTCTTCCATTCTTCTATTCCTATCTCAAAAAAGAAAAGAGTGAATAGAACGGAAACTAGGAAAATAAAACAATAGAACTAACCTGGATGTTTTGTTAAGCACTCGTTTTGTTCTTCTAAATGCAAAGGTCATGGTATTTCGACACAGAAACTTATTATCAAGTATATTCTTCAGAAATACAGTCATACTAAAATAGTGTACCTGAAAACAATGATATACACTAAATTGGATATAAGCTGCACATTAAATCACGCATTATTTTTCTATTTATTATACGTTTGGTAAAAACATCTTAGGCTCTGACAATTCAAACTAAGACATTTGATCTTGCGTATGTACCAATTACTGCGGTTAGGATATAATTTTAGCTCACGAGGTAGAAATAAATGTTTACTTCAAAGCCTATTAGTAAAAAACACCTTGACAATTTGACAAAGAAAGTTCGAAAATGTTTCCTGGCCTCATGTTATGGGTCTCGTAGAGGATGTTTCATAACTCATCTCTTCTTGGCCGTAATAAAACTCTAATTAAAAATAAGTGTAATCACGAAAGAAGCTTCTGCGATGCCGATATGGTTTAACCTCCGTGTTACAAACCCGCCAGCGCGGTTGAGGGAACTCAAGCCATCTCTCCTCTCCAAATAGAGAATTTATTGGAATTCTCATTCGCCACACTGGAGCTCTTCTGTCGGTTTGATTGAAATGTTCATTTTGATGAAAAATATTTCACGACGGTGCGTTTTCTACTAAAAGTTGGTCAATTTCTTTCTCGAGTATGACCAAACTCTTTATATTGGTCAACTTTCTCAAGTGAGTTCGGTCTTTCCAGCTGGCGCCATTATAACAAGCGATACAGGGTGGCGCTGCTGACGGCGATAACAAGCTATATTGGAAACGGATAAACTATTCTTGAAGAGCAAAGTACAAACTACGTTCCCGACGTCGAGTTCTTGATATCAATGATCATCCAATTAAACCGGGATGAGGAGTTTGTAAATTAGTTTGACTGTTTAACCTCGATGCGTGTTCTGTTTGATGGTGTGAGATTAATTAATCTAGGCTACATTCACATGTAATTATCTAACTCAACCACCTTCGGAGTGCTCGGAAAATCGTGCTTGCTGCTGGTTGAGCTAATCCACATGGGGAAGTATTAGTTTAGTCGATGATTGAGAGAAATTGTTAAATTTTCTCCCTTCAACCGAGAATTCAAGGCACCTACGACAAAATTGTTAGCCATTAACACAGATATTGACATCAACCACATGAAACCGCATTCATTTAAAGCAGCCGTTTATGCCAGTTTACCATCACGACACATTTATCATTCTTGTCAACTTATCATCTTTTCACCAGTTTTGTATTTTATAACCTCATTTGTTTCTTCGTTCATCTTGGGTTTTCAGCCGTTTTATATATTTATAGTTTTTAATCACGTTTTTCTTGTTGTATTTGTTGTAAAAATTGTATTTTATAATACTTGTTCATGTATTTAATGTTTTGTATAACGTATTTGTATGGTTTTAAAATTGTATTCTTAATTGTTTAATTTTAGTTACCTAACACTTGTGGGTTAATATTTGTTGCTAGTGATCAATAAAGATAAATATATGTAATCTCAAAGAGTTCGGTAACTAAACCGAGTCGAGCCGAGTCGAGCCGACGTCAACAAGAAATTTATTGTGCTGTTTACAATCCAGAAAGTATTAAATCCAACCCTGTCCGGGATTTGAGCTCGGGCCTCCCACAAACTGTTTCACACCTTCAGATCTACACCAACAATTCAAAAGTTTTTAAGTAACCGGCTCAATTGGCTAAGGTGCCCACCTTGAATGTGGGAGACCCTGGTTCAAATCCCGGTCAGATTGGATTTTTAATTGTCTAACCCAATCTCAAAATTAACCAGAACATTCGGTGGTATTAGTTGCCTTTAGACTCAAAGCAGGTTCCCATAGTATTCTAAATTAGCTGAAACATGCGCTTGTTTTGTACCACCAGAGTACGGTTTCTTCGGAGTTGGCTTGAAACTTCGTAGACTACAAAATGAGATGAGGGTAAAAACAAATTGGTTTGTATATCATAACTATTTAATTTCCAATTTGCCGACCGCGGTGGCGTATTCGGTTAGGACGTAGGTCCTAGGAATACTACACCAAGTGGACCTGGGTTCGAGTCCCGCATAAGGCATGGGTGTTTGTAATTGACCTTCACCCTTCATCTATCACCACCCACCTCTCGGATGTGAATATCGCAATTATGGCGTCTTAACTAGCTGAAATGAACTTAGATTTCAAGGCCATCACACTTAATAAAAAATAAAAAAATCAATTAAATTACTCAAGCGAATAACAAACTTAACTGTGTAGAAAATGCCTTCTTTGGAATTCGTATAATCTTATTCAACATTCACCATAATAAGTTTGAAAAAATATATTTACCTTGGACCCAATAAAAACAAATTAATATTTAAATTTAGCATCATAACCATTTTTATTTTCAAAAATACCAGAACCTTACATTTTGCCCAGTAAAATAGAAAAATAATTTTCTATGGACGGTGTTTCTATGAAAGAAAAATCTCGCACAACCTATCTCAAAGCTTGACAATCTAACAATAATTTTATTTCTTTTTCAAGAGAAAACTAATGAACTCTTCGCGAAGTTTTAAAACTCCTCTCGTATCTTCTTGGAATACTTTTATGAAACAATGAAAACTTTAGTCGGGCACGTTGCAGGAAAAATATTAACTACATACAATAGCACATAGCAGATAGGCATCGTTACTTATCCCATAATTATGACCTCGCAATATTTCAATTAATTCAAGATCCCAATTGCGAAGTATCTTGACTTATCATTCAATCATATTGTAATATGCTACAGTCTCAATTCAGTAGACATATTACAAGCCCAACTTTAAAACCTTTTATACCGATTTATGATTTATTAATACTCCATATAATAAAAATATACTTAATTAATTCCTTAATGCTGCAATAATACTGCAATTAAAAAAGTAATTTAAAAATGACTATCATAAAGCTATTCAAATTCTTTATAATTCATTTCAAAATTTCAATCATCTTTTTCACAATTAACTCATTACTTTTTCATGTATAAATTATCTTTTTATGGATATTCGATTTTTATAATTGTTTAGTTATCAACTTAAAATACAAAAATTATTTCAATGCATAAAAAAATTTACAATATTATAATTCCGCATTAATTAAAACCTCTTTAACAAAGCTTTACAAGTGTATATCAAGGAAAATAAAAACAAACGTCGTCTAATGAAATGCGTTTCAAGGCACGGTATAAAATGGAAATAAACTTATTGTTAGTTGTGCATTTACATTGAATTTTCCAGCCTGATCCGATAAGACTTGTCCATGATGGATTCGCTCATCGATGTTTGCTTCCGATTACCCTAATTTGATCAACCTATACTTAGTTCGCTAAGGTATTTTTGTGTAATCATATAAATGAAAGTATGTTTATATCGTTACAATATTAAATAAACAAGCTTTACAATTATATAACCTCTTACAACTTTAGGATACTGCGATAAGAAAATACCAACGTTCGTTCTTAGAAATTTCAAGCGGGATATAAGAAATTTATTTTTATTTGTGCTTTTCATTATTTTGAGTCACAGCCTGATCCGACTCAAGACTTTTCGAGGCGCTCTCGATTGCTTTTGCATTCCGTGTAGCGCTAATTTGACAACGCTAACACAATTAGTTCCTAAGGGATATTGTTGGTATAAATACGAAAGTATGACTGCAAAGAGCGTTCGTTACTTATCAGATTATAATTACTTTAAATTAAAATCAAAGGTTGTAGCAATTTATGCATAACTCTAGTCTTATGCATACTAGATTATTATAAAGAAAGCGTCAACCGTAGGATTCATTATATTATCCATGTTTGTGGGTTTTATTAAGTCAAGGTATATCCTATTATTATCTATACTTGTTATATATATATATATATATATAAAATATTATATAAATAATTATATTATATAATATATTATATCATATATATATTATAACAATCCAATTATATATATATATATATATATGGTTTATAATACAAGTCTGCATATACTATATATCTATATTTTATATATTATTATATATAGTTATTTATTAATTCCAATCTATACGCAAAGGTTTTATGATGTTAGGAATAAAATTAATTATATTCTTTTTTAAGTGTTACAACTTGAAACTAAAAGACGAAACTTATAATGGAAAACAGCGTCAAACTTGTGCATCTACACGGGCAACCCAAACACCTACTTTAAATATTATTATATATTATGATTATTTGAGCATTACGAAGATTTTTCATTTTTAATGATGTTTTCGACCTGTTGATCCAGAAATGTTAAGCTAAATAATATACCATTTTTATGAATATGGATAAAAACCATCACATCAAAATTCTTGCCGCTATCATTTGTCAATGAAGTGACATATAATTGTATTTTGTCACGTTTGTTCTCAAAATAATGTGGGCTTTAAGTTTTTGATGCAATCAATTCAACATCACGTAATGTTCAAGTATATTGCCTGAATTTTACGATGTCAAAAGTCAACACGTAAGAAGTAAAAAACATTTTACTAACTTAAAAAACAAAATGGGCATGTCCTCATAAACCCAAGCAATCCATATGAACATTTGAAAGCATCAAATTAATTTTTACTTTATGCTTTAGACTCGCCAATGGTGGGTTTGGAGTAGGAGCTATTGCAGTGGAATTTATATCCGGGAGGGAGGATGGCCCAGAATGTAATCTACTTGGTTACACTCAACTCCCCCCCCCCCCCCAACCCCGGCGCCTTCTTTCTACTAGAGGAGCATTCCCTCTATGGGACGCACACAGGTGTCCTATTCAAGCGAGGAACGTATGCTAGCGCACACAATACCATCTCTATTTGTGTAGTGTATATGCAAAATAATCCATTGCTTGCATGTGAATCCGGGACGTAGAGCTAGCTGTTGCTCATATGCGACTCCATGCACTTAGCATTAGGATTGCAACGAGGATGTGCGAGACTTGAGCTTTTCAGTTTTAAGTGAGTGGAAGAACAATTGCTTTTATTAGTGTAATTAAGATGATTGAGATATTTTGCCTTCACATTAATTCCCTTCGGTGCCCAAACCAGGTTTCAAACTTCAACCTAGAACGCTAGAAATAGTAGAGTCTACAATTTATCTATGACGATTAGTATGCAGCTGAAAAATGAATCTAGGCTCGTATTTGCCCAGAAATGACGATCTTTATGGCATACAATTTTTTTTAATCTATGGCTCATGCGGGTGCGTGTAGGCTTACCTGTTTCCTGGTTCGTTACAGATCGAAGATTTTATCAACTAGTGGACGCCATTTTCTGTCGAGTTGATGCTAACATTTGAGTAAATATGCAATGTTGACCACTTCAGTTTATCTTAGCCGGGTAAGGGTGGTGGCGGGGGGGGGGGGGGGGGTGGGAGGGGAGACCGACCAAAATTACAGTCGGACAATTGTTTGAGGAGGCTGTGTTTGTCCGTTATTTACATACGTCCAGTTCATCCCATGCGTATTATGTAAAGTTATATTTGATTATGAAACGGCCGACAATGTGAGTTACTCCTTCACGATCGAATCCGTTCCTCTGTTTAAGCTTCTCGAAGCTACTAGTATGGAGTTAAAACACACTTGAAATGGCTTTATTGCGAAATACTCGAATATACAGATTTCTCTTCGTTGGACGGCTTTTAGTATTACTTGATGATTAGTCTTTCTATGCACAGAGACGAAGGCAAATGCAAATTAGTCAATAATTCCGTGTTAATACTTTAAAAAGTGTATTAAATGAGCTGTTTTGACTGAAATTCAAAAAAAGAATTCCAGGATTCACAAAGAAAACGAATTTCCGTTCGCGTGCAGAAAGTATGAAGTAACAGAAAATGAAACGATTCCACTTCATCACTCAAACTATTAAACGGGGATTTGGCATTTATCGTTTTATGTTTATAAGCTGTGATTTTCTCGACTTAGTGGAAATATTGCTAAATCCTCTTACAAATCACAAGCTTTAGTTGACACAACTTTTCCACAGAAAGCGTCTTTAGATTTCGGTGTGAAAATGAAAAATATGAAGGCCTACAAAAATTGTTGTTATGTTATGTTAATGTTACTTATTACCATGATCTGAATCAATATCTTAAATTGCGATGTACATTAGTTTTTCTATCTTTTTTTATTAGGTTTTATTAGAAAAAATCAATGCTTTCAAAATTTCGGAAAAACTTTTCTTTCGCTATTTGAACTAATTTAATACATCGTCAGAAAGAAATGTATCTATATTTTCTTTCTGTTTTGTTCTGGAAATACTGGAAATAAAATAGTGAAAATGATCATAACATTTTTTTGATGTTTTTTGTTTGAATATCCGACTGAGATAAAACTCAATCTTTCAAAACAATTTCATGTCGTGGGTTCAATTCCCATTAGGTCGATATCGCCGGCTCTCCGGGGACTTCTGCAAGCGCGAGTAATTCCCACAACTAATTACTTAGAAGATGTCATCGGAGGCTGAATTCTCGCCGGAGCTACGAGTTGTAGTATTGAGTGGTTGTTAATTTAACCACCCCCATTAATTAATGACCGTTGTAATTAAAACTCAAGAAGATTGCGTGCAATTAGTGAAATTGCGGTGACGTGGATTTAAAATACGAATGGAAGAATGAAGATTTCGCGTTCTCGAAATTCATTTTTTGCTCGTGGAGAAAATGAGAGATTGCACAGCAGGTATTTTTTCTATCTGGGCAAGAAATTTCTAAGTCTCCAGAGACAGTACTGTATTGTTCTAAAGTACTTTTGACAATTACTGTGAGATGATGTTATGTGACCAGAGTAAGTAATCATCCATAAGCAGTCTTAGGATTTTAACTGTTCAAGAATAGTTCATCAAGTCGCCATTATAAGTTCGTGTCAGGACTTTTTGTTTAGTTGTGCAAAAAATAATATCTTGTGATTTGTCGGATTTATTTTTAACATTTTCTATAATTTTATGTTACGTTAGTAACTTATTGAAGTTATGTATAGCTTCAAGCAGAAATTTAATAGTAAATATGTAAATAGTATTGTATACTCCACGTGATAACTCATACTATACGAGAAGGTGTCACTCATGTTTTCATTCATACACAATCATAAGCTTGTTGATACTGATTCATTAACTGTAAAATAACTGAAGTATAAATTAGTGCAAACATAAGTATCATGTAAATTTGCCAGTGAAATATACAAGAAATATTTCAAGTTTGCAAGTGTAGTAACTTTTGATTTAGACATTCCCTTAGAATCACGGCCCAAGTTAGTTCAAGACGAGTGGTTTGTTTATTTAGGACTTGGCAGCCTTAAATCCCCTTTCTTTGTCTCAATGCAAGAGTTGAAATCCCTGGAAGTTAATCATCATCATTAACTTAATTTTGACTCGTTCCTTTAGCTAGCACACGTTCATCATATCCTCCCGTACAGTGAAGCTTTCTGGCTGTGTGGTTCGTTGGCTCCAGGACTCTATTCCTGTTTACAAGCCAGAACGTTCTAGACAGATTGTTTTCCTGGCTAGGGAATATGTGAGCATTTATTTTATAAACTATAACGTCGGTTAATATTATTGGAGGCAGAGCCATGTTCTCATACAACAACAAACGTCGGTTAGAAATTCCAATAATACGTGACACGTTTATATAACTATGCCTTCATTATAATCTATCACATCTTATTCTTGAATAGTTCCATGCCATTAGTGACTTGAGAGCCACAAACATCACCACCGTTATAAATTATATGCGAAAAGTATAAATATAAAGGGGTACAAATCAGTTCTATAACTGAATTAAATTTGACTGTAAATACTGTAATTTGTTTCGTAACTTCTGTAAACTTTCCTTGAATATTCTATATCAACCATGCCCATCGAATAGTTTCTGCGTTTTTCCTTTCTATGATAATATCTGTCAAGTGTGGTAAGACAAAACAATTACTTTTAAATAAGTACACACCATACACGTACTGAAGTGTGTGACTCATAATAAAATATTATAATTCCACTTTAGACACGCGTCTTTAACAACGTTTTTTAAAATAGAATTTTGATTTCTTTAAAGGAAATATATTGTTATATTATTATGTTCTAGCACATGAATTTCAACTACAAACTACCCTGGTAAAAATATTGTTTGTTTGGGACTTAGTATTATGTACTTATCTTACAAAACAAACTAAAGAGTCGAGATAAATTTGTAATATATCTGTAAAAATGTATTATGTTATTGTGTATTGTTAAAAAAAACTTTGACTAAAACTTGTACAATATTAGCATTGAACGTGAACTTGGATACTTTCGATGCAGAATCCATTTTATCGAGTAGGCTATGCATGGAAGCGTATCTAGTTCAACAAGCAATCATACTTGGAGATGTCGTCAACTTGATCATTTATAATTGGATACTTGGTGGCTTTGATTTGCTGTCCCCCACTGAAATCAGTTTTATAACTGAGTGGGTAGACTCTAAATTCATTTTTTTAAATATAAGATACAATAATAATAATAATACATATATCTACAACATAAACAAACAAATTATAAAAATATTTCACTGCACATAAAAAGTATATTTGATATGAATTGAGCCGACATGTGTGCTTTGTGCGGCTCGTTGGGCTTGTGGTTAGCCTACCTGCTTCCAATGCAGAAGGTACAGGGTTCGATTCCCGTCAAAGTCAAAAGTTTTTTAACTCCTGATTTGGACTTAAGTCCATCAGTTCTTGTCTTAGGAATTTGTAAACGGTGACTTAGGAGCCGTCCTAGCAACAAAGCACATAATAAATTCAGAGTTGTTCTGCATCGGCCTTGTTGATTCTGGCGTTGATTCGTGGGTGTTCGCACTGTCCATACCACTGATTGCTATATTTCCTATTAATTAAAAATATCGATCTTTGGTTGGTTATCGCTCACTTGTCGATTGCGTCGGGGCCTACAGGGTTGGCTTGGTCGCTTTGATTTACTGTCCCCACTGAAAATCAGTTATATAACTAAGTGAGTAGACTTTTAATAATATTTATTTATTTATTTATTTTATTGCAGGGAACGATTGCAAAAGTTGTCGTGGTAGTAGCATATGCTTTCTAGGTCAACAGATCTCCCCATGGACAGCTCAGTCGGAAGGTGTCGACATCTCCAAGTATGATTGCTTGTTGAACTAGATATGCATTCATGCATAGCCTACTCGATGAAATGGATTCTGCATCGAAAGGTTGGATTCGGAATTCAGATACTGCTATGAGAAATATTGTGCTTGAAAAAAACATACTGGAAATTTAATTAGAGTAGCTCAGTAAATAAATGCATGTACCTTGGAACATGATTGCATATAGTTTATTACTAAGATTTATTCGAATGAATAATTCCAATATGAAACTCAAAGAAGCCAAAACATTAGCTAACTTTAAAATCATGTCGGAATGTACACATGACATTTCTTTTATTAACTGATATATTTAATCAAAACCGAATGAACGGGATGGATATATGAGTTTATAATCAAAACTTGTTTTAAAAATTAGTTTTTTCTTCTTAGGTATAATCATTTAAACAAAACAAAAAATGATTTTCTGCAGTACACAGTGGATTCATTTTTATAAGATTGGATGGTATAAAAAGCCCAACTGGCCTTAATGCCTTCAATAATAAAGTCTCTCAATAAATCAATCAATTTTATGTTAATAGGACGATGGGTGTAACAGCATGTAACATGTTGCGTTATTTTATCGTCACCGATCACTAGGGCAATTACTGTAATTTCCTCAAAACTAGAAGTAAAGTTAAACTTTAAACCTTACCTTGGTATTAACTGACGTAGGTTCTCCGCCGACAGAATAGCTCATGCGTTATGTTCGACACTCTGAGACCCGAGGTGATCAGATCTAGACTCGCCACCGGCAGTCCTGACAGAATAGCTCATGCGTTATGTTCGACACCTGAGACCGGGGATCAGATCTAGACTCGCCCCCGGCAGTCCCCAGAATAGCTCAGCGTTATGTTTGACACTCTGAGACCCCCAGGTGATCAATCTAGACTCGCCCCCGCAGTCCTGAAAAAAGCCATGCGTTTTTCGACCTCGGACCCCAGGGGATCAGATCTAATCGCCACCGGGATTTACAGAAAAGTCATGCGTTATGTTCGACACCCTGAGACCCGAGGTGATCAGATCTGACTCGCCACCGGCAGTCCTGACAGAATAGCTCATGCTTATGTTGCACCTGGACCAGTGATCAGATTTAGACTCGCCACCGGCAGTCTGACGAATTCATGCGTTATGTTCGACACTCTGAGACCCGAGGGGATCAGATCTAGACTCGCCACCGGCAGTCCCGACAGAAAAGCTCATCTTTTTTGTTCACACCTGAGACCCGGTGATCAGATCAACTCCCACCCGGGAGTCCCGACAGAAAGCTCATGCCTATTTTTACACCTGAGACCCCAGGGGTCAGATCTAGACTCGCCACCGGCAGTCCTGACAGAATAGCCAGGTTATGTTCGACACTCTGAGACCCGAGGGATCAATCTAGACTCGCCCCCGGCAGTCCTGAAAAGAAAAGCTCATGCGTTTTGTTTTGACCCTGGACCCAGGTGATCAATCTAGACTCGCCCCCGCAGTCCTGAAAATAGCTTGCGTTATGTTCGAACTCTGAGACCCGAGGTGATCGATTTGACTCGCCCCCGCAGCCGACGAAAAGTCATGCGTTATGTTTGACCTTGAGACCCAGGTGATCGATCTGACTCGCCACCGGGAGTCCTGACGAATGCTCATGCGTTATTTTCGACACTCTAGCCCCGAGGTGTAAAATCTAGACTCGCCCCCCGGCATCCTGACAGAATAGCTCATGGTTTTGTTCGACCTCTAAACCCCGAGGGATCAGATTAGACTCCCACCGGCAGCCCTGACGAAAGCTCATGCGTATGTTCGACACTCTAGACCCGAGGGATCGATCTAGACTCGCCCCCGGGCAGTCCTGAAGAAAGCTATGCGTTATGTTCGACACCTGAGACCCAGGTGATAAATTTAGACCCCACCGCAGCCCCGGCGAAGTTTTTTTCCCAAAACGTTTTCTAACAATACCGAGTTTCGCCTTCCCGACATAGCTTGTCCTGGTGAAAACCAAAGATTAGCTTCAGGAGCTAGCATATTTGAATGAACAGTGTGGGAAAAAGTTACATAATAAGGGTTTTAAAATTAAGTTTTTTAAAATCAAAAACGAAATATATTCTTAGTTAAACGAACTTCTTAATAATATCTAGGGCTGCACATAGCACACAAGTAGGTTCAATTAATTTTCAAACCCCAAACATGCTTCCCGGGTCTTGTTTCAAACACAAGTAACATACATAGACATACTTTGTTCTAGTATATTTAAAATTAATGTGCATGGAGATTGAAGTATGTGTATCAGTAGAATGTACTGTTAACAGTTTTTTTGTACCTTTCGTTTAATGTGTGCAACAAAAAGAAAAATGTATTGTGGCGTCTTTGCAACCAATAAGTATTTATTTACAAGGTTAGCACTCTCTTATGTAACCCCAATAATCACCTGGAAAAACGTGTGCATTGGTTTTTGTTGCTTGACGGATTTCATAACGTTTGTTTGGAATATAAAACATAACTCGGTTAATGGTTTTAATTTAAATAGTAGTGGCATGATCGTATTTCAAACTGTGACGCTACACGTATTAGTTTCATTCTTCTCCTCCAAAACAAGGTCGTTCATAGCCCGACTGGCACGTCTGGGTCACAATAAACAACAATGTGCGCGGCCTCTAACTTCGTTGTCATGATGCTACAACACTATTAATGTCTAATCTCAAGTTGGTAATTTGATGCTGTCGTAAACTCATCTTGATGATATGAAATATGAGGCCAGACTCGGATGCTGTGTTCGCTTTTTGTTGGTAAAGCAGACAAAGCAAGTTGAACACATCCCCTTCAAACAGATTTAACTATACCAGGAACGTATTTAAAAATATATTTGAGACAAAAATACTAAGGGAAGATTTTTTCCGATGTAAATCAGTGTTTATAACTGAATAGGAGAGATGTTAAAAAAATAAGTAAATTCAATTCAATCAATTTTCAATTCATTTCATTTCGCTAAGTCGGTTCCCACTCGAACACCGAAGCTAAGCAACCTCAGGTGTGGTCAGGGGTAAAGTGAGTGAACGCTCTGCCCTGAAACACACGTGCGTCTCTGGTTAGAGCAGATGGAGGGTTCGAGAGCTAGTGTAACGGCTTCGTTCTCCTCGACGTCTGCTCGGCAGTCTGGGTTAGTGGAGGAACCTATATGACTGACAAGGTTACACCGTTCTTTCGGATGGGACGTAAAGCCGTTGGTCTCCTTGGTACTTTTTGAATGGAGTAGGCTACGTGCCGGTACCGGTTTTCCCCTCCTCCCTTCTATTCACCCTTCATCCTCATCTATCACCACTCATCGTCTCGAATAGCCTTAGTGAATTATCATGAGACGTTAAGCAATACAATTTAATCAATCAATCAATCAATCAATCAATTATTTATTCCAACATGACATTATTTTAACAATCACATTGCTGGAGATAAGAATTAGAGCATAGCCCCACAACACAAAGTGTCTTACCACCAGGACAATAATACACAATACAATAATAGAATATACAAAACACATTCAACAATATAAAACACATAAAACAATATACTAAATAATCTCAGTATTAGAAAAACACAAAATATCACAAAAAATTACTCATCAATCAATCAATCAACCAACCAGTACAGTAAACAACACAAAGTTTAACATAAGTTTGACGATGAGATAAACATATCAAATTTCAATATACCTCCTTTGTAAATCAGTTTTTAACTGAATAAGATAGACGTTAAATAAATAAATAAATTAATTAATAAATAAAAAATAAAAATAAATAAAAATAAATAAATAAATAAATAAATAAATAAATAAATAAATAAAATAAAAAATAAATAAAATAAAAGCTTGTTTACGATATCCAGTGTTTACAAATTTTTAAAAGTTGTTAGTAAATAATCAAAATGCAATTAAAATATATTTATCCCAGGCCATGGGCTTGGATCAATTATGTAAAAAAACACATTTATGTTATTCGAACCGGTGTGTAAACGTTTGAAAACAATTTTAACAATAATAAAACGTCACTCTATACTTATGTTAGCAATTTAATCAGGATATTACAACTCTCTCTGTGTCAATTTATAGTGCAATCCAAATTCCAACCTGACCTGGAATTGAACTTGGATCTGACGGATGTTGCTATATTTTTGTATACAATTCCTTATATAACAAATTTTACAATGAAAACCAAAATCGATTCAATAAATGAAAGTGTTATTTTCTTCACACTCATTTTATTTATTATGGTAAGTGAGTAAATGCCTGACTTGTGTGTTATGATTTCATGCACACTCCTTATCACTAACATCACTAAGGTCGTGTTTTTTTCCATTTACCTACAGTAACAACTTCTTTAATTCTGTAAATACCTGAAGATTTGTAAAAAGTATATCATTATTATAAATGCGCCTGAAATTGTAGACTCCCGCATGTATTTAAACTGTGGAATTAGCCTCATCACTCCCTCTACTCAGCAACGATGCAAACAAGATGCTGCACCGGACAGGTTTAAACCAAGACGAGGTTCTTGTTATCTGGGGGGGGGGGGGGTCGTAACTCTCACCCTGCTCAATATGCGTCGAGCTTTACCTCGTAGACTGCATTAATAAACTGCGCTTCAATATGCAGAGCGTCTGCCGACGTTAAGTCGCTCTGGTTAAGATAACTTGCATAAAACACGACATGGGTTTATTGGCACTGAAGAAATAAAAGTCTGTCTGTCTTCAAATAAAATACTGTTGGTTGCCTTCCTCTTTAATGCCAGTACGCCTTCATTGAACCGCTGCACAATGATTCACACGATTTAAGCTGTCAATTTAAATAAAAATAAAAATATTTCTAAGCAGATGCGTGATTTATACAAAAATAACATTAACATAACTAGGAAACGCTCAGTTGGACGCGTTGATAAGCGAGCACGTGCTATAGCTAGACCCACATTGCACATTTTTTAAATTTTAAAATCTACGACGTTCGCGATTCCAGTGTTATTTTTAGTGCCAAGGTATTTGGGTAAACCCGTGTGTAAATCTTTACTTTAAAATCCACCGCCATCTAGAGGACCTTGACTCCTTGGGAAAACTATTTAAACTCTTGTTGACAAATAATAGACTGCTTCCTCGAAAGTATTTTGATTACTCTAGGTGGCAGTGCATTAGAAACTTCGCGCGTCTTTTCGTTGCCATGGAAACGTTACTTTTGTTATAATGTAATTTCCATCTACACTACTTATCGGATCAAAATAAAATTAACATATTCGTGACCGGACGGACATTCTAAATGATTTGGCTATCTCAGATTTTGTCGCCGTTTAGTTTGAAAAAAAAAAACTTTCGATTAACTTTAATGTAACTTTTTAACTTTTTAAACGATTTTGCCACAAAACTAATGGCATTCAATCGAGAACAAAGCTTGCGGATGGTGAAAATTTCAACTCGATCCGAGCCTCCGTTCGAACGTTATCGCGAGACATTACAAACAAAAAAACAAACAAACAAACACAAACAAAAACAAAAACAAAAACAAAACAAAACCAGTGACTAATTTTCCGGCAGAGTCAAATGGAAACGCTCGCTTCGCTCGCTTAATCATTGTTTAATAGATTGTGTGAAACACAATTCGAGTTTTATTAGTAAACACGATAAGGTGGACAAACGAAATTTCGAGTCGGGTATTTGAGGACCGACCATGTAGTCAAGAAGGTAACCGATTTTCGGGGACCAACACAACAAATATTTTTTAGGGGAATGGTGGAGGTGCCGGTCCAGGATTTTCAAACTTTCTTGGTGGAGGTGCCGGTCCAGACAATTTTTAATTTATAGCTTAATATAGAAAATGCTATTTTAAAACACGTATATACGTACATTAGAAAATTAATAGGAAATATCATAATGTTTGTTTCTTCATAAGTAAAATTCAATGTTCATTTTTACATGCAGTATTATAACGGCCGTCGTTTCCCTATCCGACCCGAACCCGACCAGTCAAAACCTCTACCTGCACGACTGCCTACTTTGCATGTCCACGAGGTTAGGTAAACTGTATTATATATTTATTTAATCCGCATTCAACTTCACGCTACATCTCTAAATACTAGGTTAATCGTGAAGCTAGATTGTTTTTTTGTGTCAGGTCACGTATACACGTTTTAATGTTGGCTAACTGCATCTAGCAGAATCGATTGCGGGAAATCTGTTAAATGCAAATTGAGCCTCTAACGCAGCATCACTAATACCCTAATTAAACTAGCAAATCTGCTAAATCACATGTACACAACTAACCGCAAACATAGGGGTTAGAGTTAACTGTTATACATCAATAAATGTTGGAAGAAGCTACATATTTTATAAACGGGTGTCTACTTTCAAAAGGGAAAATTTCATTTGGAGTGTACTGTGTAAGTATGGGCCTTCTTTGTCGTTATTTAAGAATTTGGCTCTTTAAAAGAGTTTTCGTAACAAACTTAGGAAAATTCCGAACGTATGCCAAATCAAACGACATTATTTCTAGCAGTCGTCCTACAGAAACCACTTTTTGAGAAGCATTGTTAGTTTTAAATAGCCTCACCCTGAAGCTTCCGTGTATTATTCATAACAACATATTGGAGTAATACAATGTAAAACACAATTCTGAGCAACCGAGCATTCCCTCGTTTGAAAGTTTATGACCTATCTCATTCGGGTAGCACAAGGAAATATGCATACACAGTTAACAGCTACTCTAGATACTACTAGATATTACTCTGTCCAATTACACTTTACTCTTGATGAGTGTAGATGTAATTGAACGGTGCTGAGAGAAGAGTTTGAGCGGGCATCCTAGCAGAGGCAGAGGATGACTCCCGTGGGCTTTATTCACTTAACAAGTGGTGGGTCTACAGCAATAAAGTCGCCAGGGTTAGTGCAAACTGGCTTAGGGACGCGAGGAAAATAACACGCGTAGCATAGGTAACACTTTAATATCTGTTATTAGCGACCATATTATCTTCATCGTATCGTGTATGGGTTTATGGTACTCATGAGGATTTCACAACCATTTTCTATACGTCATTCTTTATAAGACCGTATCGCTTACTGTATAATATTAAATGAACAAGCCTACCTCGTTTTTGTTTCAGTATCTTACTATTGAAAAAGTATGCAATTCATTTTAAAGATTGTTCAATATAAAAATTAATTTCTTGGAAGTATGTTTTATGTTATGTTATGTTTGAATTAAAATGTACTTTATTTAAACTAACATTTAATAATCAAATTAAAGTTCTTGTTATTTCAAGCTAAAGAAGTTTTAAACTATTTTAAGGATAAATAGTTATTATTATTTGTGTAGCGAACTACAAAAACTCAAGATTTACAACAATTTAAATACGAGAATATATTTGGGCCGCGAAAGTCTTAAATGTTTTATAAAACAAAATGTTATCCTGGTGAATTGACGTAGATAACTCCTTATTAAATATATTGAAGGATACATTATTGGTACTTATTTTGTTTAAGTGGATTCAAAGGTCGATGTACACTCAAACATGCGCAACAAAGTACTTCATAATATTTCCATTATCTTTGTGAAATGGTATTCATTACTCACGTCCATACCTCCATTTTGTGACGATGTATGTATATTCGACTCTTCTTGAGTGTAGTCAAGTCTACATAACTGACAAGACGGAATGTAGACTCTTGCAGTAAAACATCAAAGGAAGCGTTATGCATCTTACCTCATGCATATATGTGCCGTGGATTGCGGACGTTTTGAAGTCAGAGAGTTAAACTCAATACCGACATCAATAAATCAAAATGAAAATCATGAGACCTTGGTATTTTTTAGCAAGGATTTTTTAACACTTCAATACCTTGCTTCTAGATTTTTGTCTCAACAAAAGATATTTTAAATGGACCAATTTTTCGGTGCCTTTTTTGTTTAGAATAAAAAAATAAAAAATAAATGTGGGCACAAAGGAACCTTAAACATCCGGTTCTGTCAAGGGTATTTATGTGAGATGAGCCCCTGTGGATAGCTACATAAATAATATAACAATCTCATTACTTTCCAACCAGTTTATATAGTTTGTTCTGTTATCTTGAAGTTTTTAAAATGCAAGGAGAAGGATACATTTTAAAATCCACGTATACACTTATCCACATATAATATGTTTGTACTATGAAAGATAGGAAATCACTCCCTAGTTTTAGTAGGATCATTTGGGTGGATGTGCCCAACCATCACGTCGCTGTTTTCTATTTCCAATACCGATCTCTGGAAGTCGTCAACACCAACTAGGTAAACTTGATCCGTTGTAAATTTAAGTCCGCCTCTGAAAATCAGTTTGCCTGAGTCGGTATATACGGTAACTACGAATTTATCCATTTAATTTATTTTCACACATAATTCTTTCACAGCGCGAATCATTTTAGAAATAATATATATTTTTGTAAACATTTATATTTGTCGGTTGTTGACTTTTGTTATTGCGAACGTATTAGCTTCACTGTCGCATTTCCAAGAAACATTTCGAGGTGTATTGTACCTTAATACACACTGAATAGAAGTCAGCATCCGTCTTCATTTCCAGTGAATTTTATCCACACAAATTGAACAAGACAGTGAATATTCTTCATATATGTAAATACCCCTTACAGTAAAACGAAGGAACGTGACTTTTTTCCTGGAAAGCTCCAGACAAAGCCGTAGGTCGCTGGGTCTGAGGTTGTCTGAAATTGTTCTCGCTTAACGGCCGGACTACGCGGCTGGAGCTTGGTGCAGAACAATCTCATAAAGTGAACGGATGTGGAGCTTGAAACCAGAGTATTTTTCAGAAAAACGAAGCGGATGAAATCGAAAGGCATAAGAGGTAAAATAAAAGGAGAATGGAAATGACAAGGGTCGGAAGTAATGGAACGGAATAAGAGAAGTTTATTAAATCTATATGGGAAATATCGCCCAGTCAACAGGTTCTATCCCATCGCTTACGAATGATTTTTTTACAGGCATACATTAGAATTAGATCATGACATAAAGCCAGAACAATGATTATGTATTATTGTTGTTCACTGGTAGATATAGAAACTAGCAAACTGACAATTTATTTTCTAGAGTCCTGTAAAAAAGCATTTGCTGATACACCATAAATATAGTTATTTAGGTACTTGAAAAGAGAGGTGTCTGTGGGCAGGTTTCTACGAAGTTTTTTAAATTATATTTACGTTTACACGATAATATATACAAGAAGTACGACTTCAAATTCTTTTTGGCCAATAATTTAATTAATAATAATTTATAATACATTTCCACTGCGCTAAAAAACCTTTTACCGATTGTTTAGGGAGGAAATATTACATGGAATAAAGCAGATTTTAAGGGGTCACTTTGCTACAATTATCACACTAAATTATTTCACTGAAAATTTTAACATATTTACTATGTTCATCAACAACATAATACTGTACACCCTAATTTTTTATTTACTTAAGATTTCTTTAATCCCAACTTTCGTAATAAAAAAAAAACACAAATAAAATAAATATTACTTGTGGTACTGTTCTGACCAACCTGTGACCGAATCCCACAGTAAGTTCGATGCTTTTGGTAATGTTTGTTCCTTAATTGATTGACATTGATTAGGTAGCTAGAAAGAACACACAACAATTTGTGGCCAGAAACAAAACCTTACAAAGACCATCTAGCTACAACTAAGATGTTTGCGTTAGTATTCCATCTTGAACGAATTTAAAACAAACATCTCTAAAAGAGAATATCGTCCTAAGCTTCTTCAATATTCTCGAGGTATTTTCTTAAGCTTCATCATCTCTGTCTGGTATATTAAATGAGGCAGACAATACAACGTTTCTCACCTCATAAATAATCTCCACCCACTCCACCTTTCAAACTAATTGTACCTCTTACGTTGTAGACGATAGATCCACAAGCAATGCGGCTGGTAAGAGTTAAAAAACAAAATAAATGCAACCTTTCGTTGTTTTTGCGCGTGGAAATAAGATGATACTTAAATGAAGTGGTGTGATGCTTTCTTGGTAATAACTAAAATGCTAATTTTTGTTTTCATATCGTAGAGAGAAGCTGAGACCAATTGGCTCCGTCTCTAAGTGACGAAAGATGTTTTCCGAGTCTTAAGTGTTATGGTGTAGCGAATTATATGGTGGTAAGAAAGAGACTTCTTGAGATCGATCTAGGTCTGAGCGGGGGTAAGGGGGGGGGAGTGATGGAGGGGGATTAATACGGACGCTGATGTACGATAAAAAGCTTTCATCAAATGGGATGTGTAGGTTGTAGGTGACCTCACGTACGCACGCATACACACACACACACACACACACACACACGCACGCACGCACGCACGCACGCACGCGCACTCGCACAGAAACCTATATACAATACGTTGATAGGGTTGGCAGGTTATAGCGTAAACTTGCATATTATTGAACATGTTTTGATATACTTAGCCGTTTCGCGATTGCTCTTTATAGCCGCGTTGATGGATGAGCAGGTTTGACCTATCTCCCTGTTTCGCTACATTAAAATTTGAACTTTATCGTTAAAAATTTACATTGAATAATAGTTTACGAGTTCTCGGAAGTAAAGGCTAGTATCAATCTCTCTATAGCATTATCCTCTAACAATATAATCCTATGCTGATATCATGTTGGCTGACAGACACAGGGTTAATATAACCTCGCCGCCTCGCACCCCATCTTTCACCCGCGGACACACAATTTACACTCTCGTCCTGTTTGGTCATGGGATCATTAATAATGGTCAACCTTTAATCTTATTATATTTATATATTTTCTTCAAGTTTCATCAACATCAGAGGAGTAATAAAATTAATACAACCTTTATTGATTTACATAGTACAAATTAGGCAATGATACATAAAATTTAGTGATATAAATAAACAGTGTATACAAACATAATGATGGAAATATGAAGTTAATGGAAAACAAAATAAAAAGCACTCAAATATGAAGCTAAAAAAAAACAATGTTATGATAAGTCATTCAAAGAATTCATTAATTGAATATAGATTTTGATAATAAGAATTTTGAGGCTGTTTGAAAGATATTGGTGATGATAATGTTTTTATATAGTTGGAATTTGGATATAAATAGAAAGCAAAGATAGTGAGGACTTTTTGGAAATAGGACGTTATTTTGAGAAGGAACATGGATTTTGGCTGAGAACGAAGTTGATAGGATGAATGGTTAAATATTTACTGGGGAAGAAGGATCATTATTGGTGACGAATATGGCGTGCTTGGTGAATAAGAGAGCAAGCAAGAGTAGGAAATAAACTTCTGCATGATCTCAGTCTGAGGCTCCAGCAATGATACGAACCGCTCGCTTTTGCAGTATGAAAATTCGTTTGCTGGGCGAGGCCCCAGAACAAATACCGTACGAAATATGAGAATGAATCAGGCATGGTAAGAAGCTTAAGGGAGAGAGGGCCGACAATCTTCTTTAATCTTCCAGAACAAAACAACCACTCTTGATTTTAGAGCTACATTGTCTACATGAGGTGACCACTCTAATAAATCGGAAAGCGTAATACCTAGAGCTTAACTGTAGAAGCACGAGCTATGCTTGATTCATCGATTCGGATAAGGGGGCTTAATTGAAGAGAGGGCAACTTGGTGTGAAAATGTAAGTAAGTTGTTTTGGAAGGTTGGAGAGAAAGGAGATTATCAGAGCAATAATTGGACATAGTAGATGCCTGCTTATTACATTCTTGAGTGAGTTGTAGAAGTTCATTTTTGGGGGCCGTTAATAAGTGACTAGAGTCATCAACATACTGCGATAAAATTCCAAAATCAAATGCATCTGGCAGGTCATTCACATAAAGAAGAAAGAAAGTGGGAGCCAGAATAGTACCTTGGGGTACCCCACTGAGAAGGGAGCAGAAACTCAGAACAATCGTACGTTAAAATGTAAAAGTGCTATAGTTGTATAAGAGAAATGTTTTCGATTGTACCCAAATTCGTCGCATGTCTTAGTTCAGATATTTTGAAAATTCCATAAAGTTTACATGAAGATCAGTGTAGCCGTTGGTTTGGTTGAAAGCAAAAAGACAAAATGTCGTACTCAAAATAAAAAAGTCGTAAGTTTAATTTGTATGAGATATATTTCTTATGTTGTACCCAAAAGCGTGGCACATGTAAGTTTAGCGATTTATAAGGCACTATAAATATTTAATCAAGAATCCGGTGTAGCCAATTGTTTGGTGAAAAGATAAGAAAAATCAAACAAAAATACACCCGATATATTTTTTATATGTGTGGTGAAATAGAAGTTTTTTTTCTCTACGTTCGCTGTGCTTAAACAAAAGATGCTATAAATATATATATAAAATGGGGTGTATAATAGTATGCGTATAATTAATGTTTATCGTTTTGGCTTGCACATTATAGCAATTTTCACATATTTCCAACTGCAATACAACGTACCATTTATTCCTTACAAACGTTGTTAGGTATTGAAAATATCGGAAAAATGCAAAATGATATGATCGGATTCGATGCCTCTTGGCTTCGTATTAAACCCGATGACATTTCAGGAGATATAACCTAGATCTGATATATTCACTCGTTGAACTGAATGTCAGAAATCAAAACAGATGGATGTTACAGACACTGCCAGTTGATACGAATTGAGAACACCCTCTCGTATAAAATACGAAATGTGTTTCCCCTCGCTGTACTCGGGACACGTGTATGTGATTGACTGTCGCCAGAATAAAACAACTCGGGTTTATCATGCGCCGTTAATACCCCGGTTGTAAATAATTGCATCGTTTCCGTGATGGCACTCCTAAAAAAATATGCAGCTCTCCCATGAAAGCTTTAATGTCGGCACTTATTTTTATGTTTCATTTTATGAAAATAATAACTCTAACCAAACAAAGAGTTTTCTACGGTTATATCAATTTTAGTGGATATATCACTAACATAGCCTGAAAATAGTAATTTGTATTAAGCGGTTTTAGCAGTTTCTTATTAGTCTAATGCACACATGCTCGCGGAATATGCGATCACAACATATTATTATTGTTTTAAGGGACGGGGGCTGTAATAAATATATGGCTTTTATATGATTGGACTATAACATTGTTAGGATGATAATGATTAATGATATTGAAGACATAAATTCCTCGTGCGGGAATCTTGAAAAACTAAGAAGAGGATAGATATTTTTTATTTTGGTGGAGGTGCCGGGTCATTAAAAGCGAGTTAAAACGTAAAAATCATAATTTATAAATAAATTATCAATGTCTTTTAAGCCACACGTCATGTTCAATAAATAGCCTTATCTTTAATTTGAACACAGTTATTTTATTATTTTAGTTATATCAAAGCTAGAGTTTTGGTTAGAATATAAAAAATCGATATATCGATACCGATATATCTATATTTTTCGTGTGATATCGGTAATTGAATGATTTGTCATATCCCAGACCGAATAAAAATATGAACAATGACAAAATTTCTGGGGGAAAAAATAAACAAAAATAACTTGTATTGATAGAAGTCACTATACCTACACAGAATGTCATAGATAATTATTTGCGAAATAGGTTCAAGGATAATGTGTGTGAAGTTCGACAGCGCGTTACACTAGGTTGAACTGAAATGTTCAATAATGTATTATTATTTGTGTACGATGAGATTGATGTCAATATTTCGATTCTGGAGCCTAATAATATAAATTTCTTGTTATCGTGTTGTGAGATATCAAAACCCTTATCGTTAGGACAAGTCTTAACATTCTTCCGGGTCTCTGCCGGAGAAGAATGTTTTCTCCAAGAGTAAATATTTCTCTTCTATCAATAGAACTGTAATGTTATCCTGTGAGAGAAGATGTTTAGAGTCAACAACTCCGGCAATTCGAGTCGCGCGTGTCGTTTGCAGAGACAGAAATCTCCGGTGTAATGTTCGAGAACCCAAGCAAAATGCTTAAATAAAATATAGCTTGTGTGTAAGTCAGATACGCTCCATAGGCAACGAATCCAGTGATGTGCGTAATACCTATCAAGTCGTGTTTGTATAATAACATAACAATTTTCATTTATGGAATAAAATTGTAGAGGATGTTAAAATGTGTGTTTAAAAATGGTACTTACGATCGAAATCTTAATAAATCAGAATTCGTTCGTACCTACCTAACATTTCTGCAGAGTAAGTAGAGTAAACAAAAGCACATTGGATAAAATCTAGTGTAACGCGCCATGTTTGCCAAATTTGAAACTGTGGTTATTGCAAATCAATAAAACAATACAGGCATTTGTTTGTTACTTTTCTTACGTTTGGAGTTCGCTTAACGGGAAACCTTCACAGAAAATGCTCCTTTCAACGATTCAAAGATTCAACAATAAGTTCTTGACATTTTCTCAATAGATAAACAAAATGCCAGTACAAAGTTTTACACGTGTAGACATAATTATTGTAAATAGTTATGTTTTAATCATTTTCGCTTCGTTTTAAACTGCAATGAGCAAACAAATGAAGAAAATTAATCCTTTTTGTGCATGGATTTGTTTTCACACATATTAATTTACATTATTTGACATCTTTAATGGATGTTACCCCATTTTGCAAGGTTTACGCAGTTACGCTACTCAGCAACACAACAGCTCAAGTGTGAAAGTCACATTGTTCAGGACTCACTCAACTTTCTGTTCCTAAGGGTGCACTTTAGAGTTCGTAAGGGAGTCGTAAGCACAACCTTCATAATCAATTCAACGTTACATTAATGTAAACCGTGTTATTAGAGGTTGGTCGGTTAGTCAGTGGACTTGGCACCTGCTCAAGTCTTTGTGGTATTTAAAGACTGACGATCTTTTGCTTGGAACATAATTATTTTATAAAAAGATGTAATAGTAGGGATCTTTTTTAATATCAGGTACGTAGAATAGTATTTTAATTATTACCCAGGAGTTGTGAAATAAGATATGTCTACATTTTGAAGTGCTACTCCCTGGGTTGAAGTTTAAAAAGTAGATAATATTAAGAAGGTTCTGTCTAGCTGAACTTTTTAAAGGGGATAATTTGTTGTCCTGCATGATGCACATTTGTCGTTGAATAAAATATCAAAAAAACAAAACATGACCATATTATCAGTAATAAATTCACATTCTCACATTGCCCTGCATTATTATAAATATCTTACTCGTACCAATACATGAATATTATGATAAATCTTACTTTGCATTAGTATAATATTTTATGTCATTTATACTAGGAAGCTTCGCAAACGCTTTTTCAGGCGCGTTGTTGGATAAGCGTAATTTTTTTAAACGAAAAAATTGTAAAATTTGCGATTTTTGTGAGAAATAATTTTTCGATTACGCTCAAATTTCACACGAATATATCAATTCATAAAATTAAGGTTCTTGAAAAAAATCATTGCAATCTGATAAAGCATGTAGGCCTTGGTGTTATAAGTCGAAGAAATTTAAAAAAATCGCTTCGCTCATCCAAAAAATAGATGGTATCAATATTACTTATGGGATGCTGTGAATGCCAACCGATAAAACATACTTGCGGTTATCTACATCAGTTATTGTCGGTAGTGGCAGAAGTGTTAAGATAATATATTTCATTATCACAAGTGAATAGTTTGTTTTAAAATACTGACAGACGGTGTAATAAATAACACAAGCCCATGAAGAAGTGTTAATCATAACACTGGACACTGTAAATAATCATGTATTCAGCTAGACTCGCCTCGCTCTATACCGTAATGAGTGTTCTAAATTAAGTTACGGGCATGGACGTTATAAGCAAAACTCTTGAAACTCGATTTAAAGCGCATTTGACCTGAATATTCTGTGCAAGGTAGGTTGGATGTTTCATCTTGTGAATAATAAACATCTGGCTACATGTTTCTCAAACATATGCTAAGTAAATAAGCCTTTCCAATATCACTTTTTATGCACTTTGAAACAATGTTTTGTTCAAATGATGAAGACATGAATAAATCTGTGAATAATATAAATCTGTGAAAATGTTTTTTTTTGACTGACGAGAATTCATTTTCATTACCAAAATGAATTTAGAGTCTTACCCACTCAGTCACGCAGATTACATTTTGTTATTGATGTACTTTAATTTAAAGCGACCATGCCAACCCTGTTGGTGCCGACGCTATCGACATGAGTGTACATACATACAATATAATTTCATTTTTTTGTAACTAAGTTTGACGACTCTCAATGAGGATTTTAATTTATTTTAACATCAGGTGTTAGGGCACTTAGGCATGGCAAGTTCTCTTTCGCGTATAGCGTGTTAGAGAAAATGTTATTCAAGATAGCTATATCCCACCTACGCCTACATGCAAACACCACATCCTCAATAGACCGGGAGCACATGAATAATTCCGAGTCAATTATGTAAAGTAGACTCATTGTGTTTCGTATTATTTTCCTTGGTGTAATTCTACTGGTATCAAAACTTTTCCTCCTGCGTAGCTAGGCCTGCCTGTCTTGCTCTTCGCTCACTAATTCATGGGCAATATGCTTCGGGGTAGCTGAGATCAGGGAAGACGTTGAGGTAGAGTCGTGCAATACGAGAGTTGCACAAGAACCGCATAGATACCTAGCCACAGAGCGAGAGATTTTTGTCGTCCATTGTATTTTTTAAAGACAAACTTTAATAATTTTATATTTTCTCTCAATTTCTTGTATATTAATTTGTTATGTTGTGATCAGAGGTGCGTGTATATTGCACTTTCAAGTGTCATTTTTTAGCGTTTTGTAGCATCTATTTTTTGGCTAATTTCAAAACCTTGTGTATGACATTTTTTCAGATTTTTAATTTGAAATTTGGTCATCATGAATTTATATCAACTGAATAAAGATGTGTATAAACAAATTAAAGATACTATGGAAAATAAAATAAAATTGGACTTGAAAACCTTAGTTTTAAGTGAAAATATAGAGCTTTGTAGCATCTATTCACAAAACGCTATTTTCACGTACCACTAGTTATGATGTATTCTCATTTAAAACAATAATGGAATGAGTTGTAATTCATTATAGATTTTATTGTCTTTGATTGAAAATGATATCTTTTGTAAGGGCTAAAATATTTCACGAAATTCGAATATACTGTGTTCAAAGTGATTCAACGTTGATGTGTTATAAGTCGTTATAATTGTTTATTTAATTCAGTTAATCAATTTCCTGTGTGTATTCATATGGAAATAAATAAAATCACTTTTTATGTCACGTTTCGCACCTTTTACTTATAAACTGTGATTATCTCACTTTTATATTCGAAATGCAACGCAGTTTATTTTACAGTGTGCTTTCGAAATAACGTCACAATTTACAACAAAACCAAGATTTCATAGCATAATAAAATTATAACATAAAACATTAAGTACTGCCAGTATTGAATTATCCCAACTTTATTACATAAATCTGTGCTGCGATAAAGAGCAATACATTATTTAGCTGGCAATATCTGCACATGATACTCATGCCTCTATTTAAATAACTGCATTCAGGCTGTTAGGGTAGTGAGTTATGAAGGGTACGTCCAGGTTAGTAGGACTCAATCACTAACATGACTGAGGAAAACCTTGGAACAAACTTTCATTCAGGATTACGCGAGATGGAGGAACTTATTTTCTTAAGTACGTGAAGATAATATTGATGGTGATATTGTTTTGGATTAATTCGTAAAATCAAATGAAAAGCTACAATTCCAATAACTGTGTGAGAAAGAAGAAAAACAAATAATCTGCACTTGATGCTGAAGATGAACAGGGCCAATTAACCAATGACTACGAACGATTTTAAATGAAGGAATCGATCCAGGATTAGTTATCTGCATTATTGCTGTCGTAGTTTTATCCGACTACATCTAAAACAATACATTTCTTGAAAAATACTTAACATTGCATTTATGGATGTAGATGTTATAAACATGGCGTAAATGAGGTAATGTTCCGGTGATGCCAGTAACGTGATGTGAATAAAATAATATTGTTAATAACTATGAAATGCCCTGTGGGATACAGTTAAACCTGTTGCAACCGCATCACGACATAAACATTTTAAGTATCGTACCGGTACTTGATGTTAGTTACTGTTGATCCCTTAAGATCTCCCCTTAAGTTTGTCTTATGCAGGATACTCCACTCCGGGTGAAGGAAACCATCTGTTTTATCCTGATCCAGGATGTTCGAGTTATAACTGTGTGTTTTGTCTCCGGCAGATCTGCTGATCCCTCTCGTGGCGATTGGAGTGGTCGGCGTCATCCTGATTATCCTGATCATGACGCTCGTCCTCCTGCGGCGCCGGAAGTCAGACGAGAGCATTACTTCCGGTTCGAGTATCGTCGTCTATCCGTCGCAACAAGGGAACGTGCCGCAGTTCTTGTAAGTTTAAACACTTGTATTTACTATGATTGATTTGTGTTGTGTTGTAATGGTATTGGTTGGTATGGTAAATACAATGAGGTTGCTTTCTATTAATTAAAATTACTGATACCACTTGGCACTTGCAACCCCAACACCCTAAAAATATATAATTATATTAAAACCCATGCATACTTGCATCCACATGAATTGCTTTGGAATTCTATTCTGAGGCTTTTCATATTAGGCCATTATAGTGAATGAAATTCAAATACGTACGCTAAGTATTATTAATGCACATTAATAACGCCATACACTTTTTCCATAAGTATTTTAAGTAAAGCCATATTTGCACATAGGTTCGCTGATACACACAGCATCTATATTAAATCAGAGAAAAAACCCTACCCTATAAACTCCTCATCAAAACACAGTTGTTACTCGTTCAATATCAAACATTCGTTTCCCCCCAAACACCTCGTATCTCTCTATACAATAGGAACATGGAGTTTAAATAGTATTGTCGTACAGGACTATTTTATCTATGCGTATCAATTTATAACAAACTCCCGAAATAAAAATCTAAAACTTTCCTATCTTTTAAATCGAATCTCAAATTCCATCTATAATTGGATGAGCGTAGCGAGCGTAGCGAGCGAAGCGAAGATTCCATTTCACTACACTGGAGAAAAAATTCGGAATGTTTTTTTTTTTTCTTTCTTTCTTTCTTTTTTTTTGTATTTTTGTGTGTCTGTGAACACGATTCCGGCTAAACCAATACTCCAATTGCGATGAAATTTTATGGAGGTCTATGAAATCTCTGAACGAAGAACTGCACGGGGGAAAAATTGATCGAAAAATTAATTCTCATGAAAATCGCAATTTTACAATTTTTAATTTTTAAAACATTCTTCGACTTATAACACCTACATGCTTTATCCATTGTAATGATTTTTCACAGAACCTTAATTTTATGAATTAATATATTCGTGTGAAATTTGAGCGCAATCGAAAAATTATCTATTGAAAAATCGCAATTTTATGCTTTTATCATTTAAAAAAAAATTACGCTCATCCATCAACGCGGCGGGACTTAAGCGTTTCCTAGTCTTAAAACATATAATACCTGCTAGACATTTTTTTCTTTTCGAGGACGATCCCCCCTCTCCCCCTACCACCCTCTCTGTTGTACGTACACGTACGATGACTGCCATAAGCAAGTAAGAAGTGTAGGATGCTTATTAGCATATTTTGCTACCTTTATATCTTAACTGTCCATGCTTTATTTTGTAGTTATTTTTGTTATTTTGTTACATTTTAATTTTTTATGCTGTGTGTGACAAGTACTCAGTATGTCCGTTGGCCGATAGTAAAAACTAACGAGCTATAATATAGGATTTACGCTTTTGATGTTGATTCTTGTTTGAAAAAATAATAATTTTATTAACGTATCTAAAACGTGATCAACATTATAAGATGTTGTTAGTAAGATGTTATATTGAATGAACCTTCTTATATTGAATTTTGATACTTTAATAATACAAGCTTTAACAATATCCGTTCTATGCGTAGACCAATATTTTATTGACCTTGTGTTTTCATCTACATTCTATTGTGTTATTGTTATGTTTTGACACTGATATGCATAATCTACACAACATAAAACAATCTTTAATGATTGTCTATTAATAAATTTTACTTGTATCACTTTCACTTGTATGTATTAATGTGTTCTGAAAAAATTTGGAAATTGAATGTAATTTTTGCAGAATTTCGATTTTAAATTGGAAAATCTATAATGGTGAAAACTATATAAATTGTATACTCAATATATAAAACGATTTATAAAACTCCTTGTTGTGTTTTTGGGTTGTTTTAAAGAAAGCCAGAACGATTTTTCTATCTATTCATTAAGTTGATTATATGAATGCGGCTATCGTATTGTGAAACATGCCGGGGTGGTTTATACGTCATCAATCTTTGTTTTCTAGTCATAAATCTCCCTGACCTTGTGGTTTTACTGTAGCGCTTAATAACGCTAGATAACATGATTAAAACATATTGATTAAATCAATTCCCGCATAAAGTAAACTGTAAACATAATATTAACCTAACCGATTAAACAAGAACATACCAGCAGTATTGAAGTCTCGAGATCGAGATAACGCTGTTTTAAACTTTACGAGTTACGCTTACTCAAGGCTTGGTTTTAATTTTCAAAGAGCTAAGGCTTTTAAGCCCTCGTTTCGAGACTTGAGCCGCATCTTGAAGAGTCGTTTCGTCTACGCCTACTCACATTTCCATTATCTTACGACAAACAAGAAGTTCCGCATTAGACCAAACAAAGTTATGTTGTTACGTCACAGTATTGTCGTTCTGTTTTAAACTGATTACTTCTAATCCTGGATTTAAGTACATTTTTTATGAACGAATGCTCTCATTAAAAACACAATTCAAACGTTTTAATTTAATGATCAAGATTGGTGTATTACTAGAAACTTGTTATTCGAATAGTCAATTTGTATAATGCGTCATGCTTCCCTTCCCATTAGACCTCCTTGTATAAATAAATAATAAATAAATTTTATTTATAGTCTACCCACTCAGTAATAGAACTGATTTTCAGTGGGGGACTTTAAATCAAAGCGACCAAGCCAACCCTGTAGGCCCCGACGCAATCGACGAGTGAGCGATAACCAACCAAAGATCGATATTTTAATAGGAAATATAGCAATCAGTGGTATGGACAGTGCGAACACCCGCGAATCAACGCCAGAATCAACAAGGCCGATTCAGAACAACTCTGAAATTTATTATGTGCTTCGTTGCTAGGACGGCTCCAAAGTCACCGTTTACAAACTCCTAAGACAAGAACTGGTGGACTGAAGTCCAAATCAGAAGTTAAAAAACTTCTGACTTTAGCGGGAATCGAACCCTGGGCCTTCTGCATTGGAAGCAGAGACGCTAACCACAAGACCAACGAGCCACTCAAGACCAACGAGCCACACAAGCATTAGATAAGGCAGCAATACTAATATAACAACACTTTCTATACGGTTTCTAAATTTCATAAGTCAGGAAACACTCTCGAATGTGTAATTGATTATATGGAAATCAATCCAGAAATTAACAAATATATCACAGAGGGGTATCGAACCCCGGTCTCCCGAGTGCCGGTCGGGTGTTTTACCCCTAAGCTACCGAGACGGTTCACTTCATGTCATCTGGTTTGTTGCTGCGTTGTAGATTTTAATACGATGATTGTATACAATATTAAAAATAAAAATACACAAAAAACAATATCGAATAAACAAATAGAAATGAACTAAATATTTAAAAAGTACAAATTTATTGTAAGCCTATAATGTTTCCTACGAAATCTTATTATTGTAATTGACAGGTTTTGTACATAGTAACCAAAAAATTGTTGATCAATGAAATATAAAAGATAAGATTTTATTAAATATATGATTTTGGCACCCGTCTGTAGGCTACATTTTAAATATAACTTTGTAAGATAATTAATTATGTGCCGGGTGGTAACACTCTAAATACGAGTTATTTTATTAATATTTGTCTATACTTATTGTATACTTATATTCTGTTCATTCACTTCAATTTATTATTTAATTTTTGTTGCATTTTGTGTTCAACTCTCAATGAATTAAGTTAATTACTTATTTACGTTCTTCTTGGTCTGTTAACTAATAATGTTTTATTATTCTGTGTTACAATTGTACACGTATATAAGAGTGTTGTTAAAAATATTAAAGTTTTCTCACAAGAGTTTAAAGTGCGTGGTCTTTGTCTGGTTGTTAATGACGCCCATCTCTCATGATTTATCACTGTATTCTAAATTAAGCCTCACTGTTTAACATAACATTCTGTCACTATCACAGTTGTGCAGCCTGTGGGGCGAATCCTTTCATGATTTACTTACGACTTAGACACTACGCCTTATCCGTTTTGAAGTGATGACGTAGTAAGAAGAAATTGATAGCTCAAACTTTGTTCTTATGACCCCTCTTGGCATTTATCCCAACTCGGTACCCCCATCACTTCCGCCTGTCTTTAGCACGTTCGTCCCCTTTAACCCCCCCCCCCAACCCTTCACCATCCGTATACTCACCAACTATGAGTACACTTTGCGGTGTTCGCACTCCAAATGTGACATAACATGTTTTTATCACACAGTTGCCACCCCAAAACTGAACCACTTTATCATCGTCGCAGATAAAAGGTCTAGAATACCGTCACTGTATGTAATTGAACAAAGGTTGTGTTGCGTCTCATGGATGTTGGTGGAAGTTGTACACGACATCTGTCAATATTCCAGTTGTTTTTAAAATATTTATATTAATTATCTTGTTATAGTTTATATTTAGCCAGAACAATTTTAAATACACCAAAGCCAATTTATATAGAAACATTATAGGGTCAACATACCCAAGAAAATAAATTTTAATGGTTTTAATGTATATTTATATCGAAATTATTTTCTTGATATAGTTTATAATAGGGTCACCGCATAATGAATTTGTTTTTGTACCATGCTCGTTCTGATACTCCTTATGATTTAAATTTATCATTCAAATAATAATAAATATATTCATTTAGAACAGGTGAATGTCTTAAAAATTAAATCGTAACTAGTATAGCCCATACCACATCTACATATTTTTTGGCCTAAGAATAAGGTAAAGCTTTCTTCTTGTTGATTTTAATAATGGACCCGGCACCTCCACCAAATGCAACGATAATGGAAAATGTAATGTTTAGTTCAAATTACTTTCTGTTTTGGCTACTCTTCATTATTGTAGGACGATACGCCAGGGATGCACTATGGCAAGGAAGCTTTCGTCAACTTCAAACGTTAAATATGTTGACACCCTCATGTGGTGTTTTATTTAGAGACTGAATATTTTAGCATGCACGACCAACATAAGGTTTGAACGCAGAATGCTAGGTTTAAGGCTGGATCACTTGGAAGGTCGCCCTTTTATTGATCTTTGGGGTTGTGGTTCTAGCTTTGAATTTGTGGTTGTCTACGTGGTTGTGCGTTATTTTCTAAATATTGCATTTATTCTAATAGTCACTGGTCTCAAATGCGTTAAAAGTTAAAAACATTCTTTTTCCTCCTAAGCTCGTGGAGAAAATATTTATCAGGAATGTTAGCATGTTGTGCTATATGGTAGCAAATAAGTTTATAAGCAACTTAACAATTTGTTATTTTTGAGAAAATTGGGAGTCCAATGTGTGTCCCAGAAAAAGTATTAGAAATTATCTAGATTTGTCTGTCGATCAATCGATATTTAGGACAAATCTCAAAACTCATAGAAACTACTTAACTAGTTTCCCAAATGCAAAAGATGACAATTGGAACAATAATGAGAATAACAAAGGCAACGGCAATGACAATTGAAATCGCAACTATTATACATAAAATGAGTGCAAAGCCGTAAGAAACGGTATTAAATGCAATATCAAACAATTATTTTAAAGTGTTCCATACTCATCGAACAGTATTGAAAGATACGATAAAAACAACAATACCCCGCCAACCAAATAAATAAATAATAAATAAACTTAAAAATTAATAAGTTTTTAATGATAGTGGAACAACATTAAAATTAGTTATGTATTTTGTTGCAAAATTAGTGCAAAATTCAGATGCATTAAAGATGCAAAGGCAGTTAAGTTATGCCCCCGCACTTAATTAGTGAATGTTTTTTATGACAGTGGTGAAAAAACTAAATTTGGTGGCGTATTTCGATGCATATTAGTATTGCGTATGTGTATCGTGATATTATATTGGTCGGGGCTAACTTAAAACGAGTCGCCAACGCTGGCGTGGAGACGAGTTTATCGCTTTTATATATCGGATAAACGGTTAACATGATCAGTATCAGATTTCACACGTACGTTGATTGAAAATTTATCTATGAGATACAGTAAGCGTATTCTTTAATTAATAAATCGGTTTTGAATTTTTTAAATCGTGAATAAATGTTTGAAATTTACTCAATTTTGGCGAACTTCGGGACTATTTTCCAGTGTACAAATTTTTGTAACGTAAACTTTCATACTGGAATTTAACGTTTATATCAATTTGTACACGATGGTTTATTTTGTTAATCATAAGATACAAAGATTTGATCGCAATTTCCTTAATTGAACTCCATATTTTGGATTTTCCATTATTTCACATTTTAAACTTATCTCTCTCAATGTTTTTTAAGGCTTATTCTTGGCAACCAAGTGTGGATATCAATAGAAAGGTACTCTTATCATGCAAAATGTGGTTATTATATTTCCAGCCGTTCATCTGTAATCGTCAATACTAGAGCGCATGCATTTGAGTTGCGTAAAGTCATCGCCTTCTCTTAACCCGGCACCTCCACCAAACCTATAAAACTTGACGACTCTCGCGCGAATCTCTCTTCTACTATCTATATTACTGTAAATGAACTAGCTTGACCTAGATTCAAACCATTTGATTCATTTATGTATGCACGACTTGATTATGTTCTACGCCTGGAGATAAGCAGTTTGAAAGAAATAAACGGGTTCTTAATGGTAAAACACTACGGTACGTCATCAACTATTTCCAGTATTTCCTCGTCGTAATATTTTTGATTGAAAATAAGTTATGTGACCGAGTGTGAAGACTTGATTAATAATGTATTTGACAACATTGATCAGGATTCAGGGGGTCTATTTACTAAGTGACAAACGTCGATCGACAGCGACAAGCGACAACTTTAGTGAGAATAGTCACGCAGCTGACTGCAGCTATACAAGCTTATAAGCTGTATATTGGTAACAATTACACATTCAACATTTTTAATGCCGTTTTCCAATGTTTCCTTAACTTAATAAACAACTAGGCCTACATACAGCAAATGTAAGTAATTACTATTTAATTTGGTATGATGAAAGTTCGAGGGGGCAGTTCTCACTTACTCTTCTCTTTAAAGTTGTCGTTTCGGTTGACTATTGTCGCTGTTACTGTCGCTGTAACTCTTAGTATATATACCCCCTTGTATACCTCATAAAACGCAATTTGTTGATGGTAAGCCCTAATTAAGAAAAACAATGTATTTTAAGCATTATTTTTTGTAAAATACTTGTAAAATTCGTTAAATTATCACCTATTTTCGTAAAACTTGACGAACTGTTTTTTCTTACAAAACTCGCAGCAGACTTTTCGAACACTCGTGTGTGGCCTACTCTGTATTCTACAACAAACATTCCCGTTTCTCTGCAGCTTGGTAGAGTTTGTTCATTTCAACCCTATGCTTCGGAATTAACTTCTCTCGTCTCCAAATAAGACGACATCTGACCTTTATCAGTGGATTTACACAGAGCACGGTTTGTTTAGTCAAAGAGTTCGTCGGAGTGTCGGCTTGTCTTTCGTGTGCTGATGTTCGGAATGCTGAACTGTTCATTAAGTTTAAGATAAACTCCTTTTCTCCACCTCTACTTGAAACAAAAGAACATCTTTACAATTCAACGTAAGAAAGCTCTTACGTTTACCCTTGAATATCTTCGTTATAAGTAAAGAAGTCGTCCTTAATTTAAACTTTAAAGACACTGCTTATAATATCTACTCCAAGCCCTTTACATTACATTAAGACATTTTGTAAAAAATGAAGGCAAAAACATTTGATTTTCGAAACAAATAATTGGCTGTTTGGTTCGGTAACTAATGTAGACAAAGGCAACTTTAATAGAGTTAATAACTAAAGCGTAGCTTATTGAGTTTATCCTGTCCTTTGAGACTGGTAATAAATTTTAACTCGTATTCGGTCAATACAGACTTTCAAAATTTAAGCTATAATGGCCGAGAACAAAACTTGTAACCTGGTTTTTGCAATTACACCTGGCAAGTTGAAGACTTCGGATCATTTTCTTGGCTGCTTTATTTTTGAAATCAGTTTTCAAACTATTAAACGGTTCGAACTGACACTTCCATCTGACACCATCTCAAACTTCTACCAGAACTCCTACGCCATCTAACACCCAACACTATATCCAGCTATAGCTACACCGTCTGGATAGAACTGTGTCAAGGTTGACCCAGATACTTCAGTGACACCAGACTCCCCCCCCCCAAGTCTTACGTCGTTCTCTTCAGGGAACCCCGTTGATCACTACGTCGGACGTAAGAAGTAGTCGCAAGTGCACTAGATTATTACTGCGACAGCACTGCAGCACTGCGACATGTGACACAGATTTGTTTCAACTTTATTTTATTTTTACATTCGTACAGACAGTGACTGTATTTCACTTTCATTAAAACAAAGTATTGTACAATAAATGTAATGAGAAGCTCTATCATTATTGGTAAGAAACTCCTATTTTTAGATAAGCCTCTTGTATTTTACATGATGATTGGTAAGTGATTGATGCACAATTAAATCAAACATTTGGGTCATATAGGAAAAGTAGAACTAGGTTTATGAAATTTGTTACATGTAAAACCCATTTGCATAAACATGAATGGCCTTGAAGGATTAACGAGCCATATAATCTTGTACTTGTCAAAATCAACGACGAAACACACGATCTCAAACAATTTTAACGTCCATCTCTCCAGTCGTTGACTCCCGATGATCCTTGACCTTGGGTCACCTTGAGACATGACCTTAATTAACCTTGACATTAATATCACTAATTACCAGTATGTTTACTAATCGTTGTTCTATTTTGATTCAAGGAAGAAGAACCTATTTAGTCTGCATGTTCTCCGAACGCAGCTTCCTTTTTTTATACCTTTAATTTTACCTTGAACATCACGAATAAAATGTGACCTATTATGTATTTCTTGTTTGATTCAAGGACCAAGGAGATACGGTTTAGTCTGCCCGTTCTTCGAAACGCTGCATCCCTGGGTGACCTTGAGGCAAATGACCTTGACTCTGACCTCGAAGCAGAGTGTTTAGTGCCTGCGTCTTTTGGGCCCCATTCTCAACGATCAAACTCATTCAGTAAGTTGAATTTTCTTAACTTATGAAATTTTGTAGCAAATAATGTAAATGTTTGGATTATAACTAATAGCTTTGTATGATATATTTGATCAAACCCATTTCCATTGTGTAAACATTCATTAATATTTTATTGTATGTAAATACGAAGAATTTTTGGTCGGAAAGGGTTGGATTCATATATAAAATACAATAAGTATACAAAATTCAATTCCCTGAGAATCCTTGGGAATACAAACATTAACATTATGTTAAATTATTCTGCACTCATAACAAGAATATCGTATTTACTTTATTTTAAAATGATTATATTAAATGCGCAAAGTAGGTGGTAGGTTAACAGTCAGTAGAAGCTAGAACTGAAGCAAGTACTGTTATAAATTCTACTTGAAGACTCCGAGAAGGTAGTAATGTTATTAGCCCAACAACGTTAAAGTAACTGCTAGAGTACGTGTACGGTAGGAAATAAGTGCTCAAAGTGTCTGGTAACCTGATTTCAGTGAACAAGTAAAGCAATAATATGTTAATCACAAAGAGGTTCGTCGAGAGTGATAAGTAAAACATATTGCGTTGTTGTCTTAAAATATATAACCTGTATTGTGCTTTCAAAATAAATAGCTTCAAATTTGTGCTCTACAAACGTGACCTTAATATGTAACAACTCCACGAATTGTGTTGTTACCACATTCTCTCTCTCCCACTTTTTCTCTCTTTCTTTCTCATTCATTCCTAACCACGAGTTGCCCATTGTTTATCTGTATTCTCTTGGGTATTCGTTTTATTTCATTACGGGGATTTTACAATATTATTACGGTTGCAGTTTGAGTGAATTTCTACATACAAACTGGAATCAACTTTAATCATACCACCAATTTACAAAAGTTATGATAATACTTAAATCAGAAAACCAAATCTCTCAGGAAATCTACGAAATACCACGGCAGTAGTGGAATAATTGTGCTACTTCCAAATACATTGTATTATACTAGAAAAACGCTAAAGTCTCGCCGCGTTGATGGATGAGCTTTTTAAAGTTTTTAGTTTGCGTGGGATATCTTTACTTTTGCAAGTGCTTTGTTTTGCTGCCTACGCATTGTAGGTGAATGATGTCAAGTTTCTTTTGTTTCTTGTCAATTAGTATTATTTACCGTAAAAAACTTACATTAAAAGCTTTATTTCTATGGATTCTGGCTAATTTTTTCAACTTTTTCTTTCAAAAGGTACTACATCACCATAACCTTAATGTCCATGTATAATATGAACGTTGAAGCCCCACCCGTTTGGTCAGAAATGGCCCAAATGGCACGAAAATATCGTACAAAAACAAAAAATCTTATATTAAAAGCTTTATTTCTATAGATTCTGGCTAACTTTTTCAACTTTTCCTTTCAAAATGTACTCAATCACCATAACCTTAATGTCCATGTATAATATGAAAGTTGTAGCTCCACCCGTTTGGTCAGAATTGGCCCAAATGGCACGAAAATATCGCACTAAAAATCGAAAAAAATCGTAAAAGTACGATATTCATGAGAAATATTTCTTCGATTGTACCCAAAAACAATACACCTCTAAGTTCAGAGATTTCGAAGGTCCTGTCAAATTTTCATCAAGATCGGATATGCCGTTTGCCTGGTAGAGAGTTAACAAACAGACAAAAAAACAAACAAAAAAACAAACAAAAAAAAACACCCGAGCTAAATTTTTTGGGGGTCAGTGAAATTGAAGTCTTCGCTTCACTCGCTTCGCTCGCTACGCTCATCCAAATATATTTTACTAGGAAAACGCTCAAGTCCCGCCGCGTTGATGGATGAGCTTTTTTTTAAAGTTTTTAGTCTGCGTGGGATATCTTTACTTTTGCGAGTGCTTTGTTGCTTTGTTTTGCTTCCCACGCATTGTAGGTGATTGTTGTCAAGTTTCTATTGTTACTTGTCAATTTGTTATTATTTACCGTTAAAAACTTATATTAAAAGCTTTATTTCTATGGATTCTGGGTAACTTTGTCAACTTTTTCTTTCAAAAGGTACTTTATCACCATAACCTTAATGTCCATGTATAATATGAACGTTGTAGCCCCACCGTTTGGCCAGAATTGGCCCAAAGGGCACGAAAATATCGCATACAAATCAAAAAAACTTATATTAAAAGCTTTATTTCTATGAATTCCGGCTAACTTTTTCAACTTTTTCTTTCAAAAGGTACTACATCACCATAACCTTAATGTCCATGTATAATATGAACGTTGTAACCCCACCCGTTTGGTCAGAATCGGCCCAAATGTCACGAAAATATCGCACTAAAAATCGAAAAAAATCGTAAAAGTACGATATTCATGAGAAATATTTCTTCGATTGTACCCAAAAACAATACACCTCTAAGTTCAGAGATTTCGAAGGTCCCCTCAAATTTTCATCAAGATCGATATGCCGTTTGCCTGGTAGAGAGTTAACAAACAAACAGAAAAAAAAACAAACAAAAAAAAACACCCGAGCTAAATTTTTGGGGGTCAGTGAAATTGAAGTCTTCGCTTCGCTCATCCAATGAAAGTTAGCTTATGCATTACGTGTTTTATAAATATTACAACTTGCTTTTATTTTATAAGCATTGACTTCGAATTATTGTAAAGGCTTTAAAAATATATTATTATTTCCGAACATTGGATATGCGATGCTTATGACTAGAATTTTAGCGTTCAAACTATTTCGCGATTAAATCAAGTGATTACCTCAACCTTTTTCCATTTCAATTAAAATTGCTGAATACACTTCTATTAAGGTATGATACTGCAATACTTTAATAAATTTGTTAATTGCTATTTTATTCAGAAATGTTCAAACATAATCGTCATGTGTAGGCTCACACCCAGCAATTTCCTAAAATATTATAAATTCGCTTGATATACAGATGAGAAAAAAAATCCGAAAATAAACTTATAAATTCATAAAATTGAGTGCATGTACAATTTTAACGGGTATGAAGTTAATGTTTAAAATATATAAATAAGAGTATTCAAATGCTGCGGATGAACAAAGAAACACATTGCTGAAATGTGAAAGTTTATCACACCATTCTCAAAAACACTTTTGATAGATATTTTTCACTCTTAACGACTGAAAATTAATTTTCTGCTTTATTCGCTGTCGTGCCAATCTGTTTTCTGACTGGAGATGAACGGTGCTTAGCTTCTGTCTTGGTTCTCGTGTCGAATCCACTTAGTGTTGGCTTGCGTACACGTCCACCCCACAGTGCTCCTGGCAATGCGGGCGAGAGGGGGGCGAGCGTTGTTGCCGGCTCGAGCCAAGAATGTTGATCGAATGGGAAACACAATAAAAACAGAAGCCTAGACGTGGACGTGAAGGAACGTGCACAACTCAGATAATTTCCCAATTATCCGCTTCGTCGGTTTCAGCTCGTCTGGGAAAGTTTAAATACACAGCTGTTACTTTGATGATACTTCGCAAACAAAAGAATTCCTCGAATTGATCTATTTTTACTTTTTCGTTAATACTCTTATTCTTATGATAACTTTTTCAAGGATATTGGAAGACAATGACGTTTGCACAGATGTCTAGAGAGGGTATGAGCCTGAATCTGGTGATCCGGAACACGCAAACAGGATTCCCACCAGCTGGAAACGAACCAACAACCAGCTGATCTTCAGTAATGCTAGAAACCGCTACACACCCGACCTACATGGAATGTTAGCTTAACAAACTCTTTTTAAAACGTTGGAACACGTTTTAAATTAAAAAGCTCTCGAGAGTTTTGCGGGAAATCCTGCACGTGTACTACTCGTTTTAATGAAATGGATCTGGACGAAGATAGATCCCTCGCTTCTTTTGCGTTCGAAGTTTGAAAAAGCTCTTTCTAAATCATTTTCCACCAGATTAGCCGAGAATCTGGAGGTCGTAAAAGTGTGATATACATGGTAATATTAATGAAATGTAATTAAGGGGCGACACTCTTCTGTCCGTCTTTCTGTGCATGTAACGCTTAGCTTAGATCCCTATTTTTGGTAAACATGCTTGTTTATATAAAACGATGGTGGTAAGCCTTGATTGCATATAATAAAGAATAGCTACACATGCTTTAAAATACAATGCAATTGTCGCATTCGCATTACGCCATGAATGTCTATTAATCATTTTATTTTGTTCGAACAACTTATTAGCAACAACAACAAATCAATTAAGATAACTTTTTAAGGAGCGAAGCTTGCAAATATAATCACTATTCTATCCATCCGTCAGTGCGGACGTCACGTAACATGATAAAAATCAAACTCGACGTCCGATTGACAAGCGTTTATGTTTTTTTATTTTATTTATAAGATGCATATTACAACAGAGTACAAATACTCCACAAGTGCAAATCATAGCATAACCTAATGGATAGAAAACATTCTTATAGACATTAAAATATACAATATACACAAAATAATATATATAACTCATTAAACATTTGAAATTATCAATTTAAATGTGAAACTATCAAAATTATTAGCAATGAAAATTAATTAGAGATATTCTTGAAAGAAAATAGAAGAACAAATTTATATGAAAGAAGAGACTAATGGAAATAAGCTAGTGAGTAAATTACGTTAATATCCTAAAGCTTGAGTGATCACAGATTTAAGTTTTTAAATTTTTCTCTTCACACGGAAAATACAGAATTTTTTGGTGACCCTGGAGGCAAAGGAGGAGTGGAATTCCCCCCCCCCCCCAGAAAGTTTGAAAATTAATTATCTTGCACCTTTATAATTTTGAAAGCCAGAATAAGTTACGAACCGTTTCAATGGTAACCTACCCGGCACCTCCACCAAAAATATCAAAGCAATGTGAATGTTTTTCATTTTGTTATTCTTCTACGAAGATTTGTTGATTACGAAGATTCTCTTCTTTATTTAGACACTCCCGTACCCTTTACTTGTTAATAGTTAATACAGTAAGGGTTGATGAAGGTTATCGCAGATAGAAAGAAGTCCATCACCAAAGTCAATTATGCCTGGTTTGACCAGTTAGTAAGGGAATAAAATCACTCCCTAAATCTAAGAGAGAATGGTGTATTATCTGTAGTTCGCCTAGGTACATCTTGCTCCCTAGCGACCAGCTAGTTGGACGGTTTGAGAATTGTTCGGTTCGGAAAGAATGTACAAAATTTGTAAGTAGGACTCAATCTTAAATGCTCATTTTGTCAAAGAAAGTCCTCGTAGAAAACCTACTGTAAAGTGACCTCGTAAATGATTACTCTCCATTACTAAATACTTTGTTAGATATAGCATTTCGGAAGGTAGATGGTTGATTGATTTGTTGATTATGAGATAATAGCATGTAGAAAAGGCACATGGTCACTAACTAGATGTTCGTTGTTGGTAAATCAAACTATATTACAAACGCTCGTAGAGGGTAGACGAATGCGTCTTTCAAACCCAAAAGTTAACAAGAAAAGTAACCAAACTTGGAAATTGTGCCCGTTATTGAAAGTTCTCCGGAGATATATCGCCTGCAATGGTCGAGATTTTTTGTTGATTGTCTACAATATTTTAGGATCGACACATATATCATTAAGTTTTTGTCTCCGTGCCTTTTAAAACTCGTAGAAGATAAGTACAAAACCATGATTCTCACCACTCTAATTAGTTTTTAATCCAGAAAGACCTCAGGTAGTATATTTTGTATTCGCATCGTTGGAACTCGTATTTTTATAAAAGCACCAGACATTTTTAATTTAAGTAAAATGTTTAATGTAACACGCAGTTGAGGTATGTGAGGTATGTATCATTGCCGAAAGCTCTGCACAGCATCTGTGACACGCGAAATAGAAAAGTAGACAATAAAATGAATGATGAAATGTTTTAATTACACTAAGTAGAAGATTCATTGTGTGATTTAATTTATAAGCAGGTCCGAATCGGAACTCCAATTAACGGGCCTACAACAAATGTTGCACAATGTGTAAATGTGCAATCTTCTCGTAAGAGAGTTGCGTTTAATTATTTAGGTGACTCATTGCAGCGTTGTACATACTCGTTATCATTAGCCAGAACAGGGTGTGGTAAATTAGCGTTTTTACTCTAGTATTCTCACTTTGATAAAGAAATTTAGGGTGGGCAGAAAACTGTTTATTACTAACAACATTTCTAGACGGAACGGAAATCTGTATGGCTACAGATTTTATCGCTAATTCACTTATTTAGCATATTGATTTAACGATTGGGTGGTTTTGGAAAATACATGGAATGAGTTGGATATTTGTTAAGTCAAAATATTTTCTAACAATAAATTAACATGTGTTCTTTTTTATCTACTCTACATTACGTCAAATACCTTAGTACGACAAGTAAATTGACGTGATGTGTCAAAAAGTTCGTTAGCTATTGATATGAACAGGAAATGATTTTCTTAAAACTTAATTACCAAAGAACCCAGTCAATTTTCGACGAGGGTCCCCTCATCTTAAAAGAGAATCATTGTCATAAATAACCCAATATTGCTTGAAATATTGGAAAGACAAAGATAAAATTACTCTTTACGCCCCAAAAACCCAGAGTCACGCCATCCCTTGTTACAGGCTCCTATGGGTTGGGGGTGATAGACCCCGCGCTCTATCACGGCAGCCTAGACCCTGACGAGGACCTGCAGTTTCCAGAGGGTCACCGAGGTCGTCTCTGGTTCACCCTGCGGTACGAGCCGGCCACGGAGAAGCTGCTGGTCTGTCTTCTCAAGGCGAAGAACCTCCCTAGCCGCACAGTGGGGACCGTCAACACGTGCGACCCATACGTCCGGTAGGTCACACTTGACACTGATGACTCTCTGGTTCACCCTGCGGTACGAGCCGGCCACGGAGAAGCTGCTGGTCTGTCTTCTCAAGGCGAAGAACCTCCCTAGCCGCACAGTGGGGACCGTCAACACGTGCGACCCATACGTCCGGTAGGTCACACTTCACACTGAGTTAGATTGATCACACATGTGACAAGCTTGATTGATTAAGAGATGTGTTCTGTTGATTTTATAGTAAGGAAACCAAGACATGACCTGACCAACAGATAAGAGATTGGTTCGGACTGTTTAGATCGACAGGGTGATGTCCAGAAAATTGTAAATAAGGAGTCATGATGTTCGACCTAGTTTCGATTGGTTACTTTGGGAGTTTTGATACGAAATGTATCAAGTAACGGTTAAAAGAAATCTCGTTCGTCGTTCTTTTGATTGATTTGTCATTTATTTATTTTATTTATTTGTATTTGTTTATTTATTTAACGTCTATCCTATTCAGTTAAAAACTGATTTACAAAGGAGGACAACTTAATAAATCTAATAACATAGATGTAGACACAACAATGAACTTTACAGATTCTTTTTATTTTAGTCGTGTGGGATAAAACACTAGATAGAAGAGTTTAACGTTGTTGTTAAAACTTCCTTTATATTGTGTGTGTAACAAAATACGTTTTTGGAAAAACACATTTAACTAAATTAGGATTTGACCACTTAACCATCCTCTGTTTTGAAATATTTAATTTTGAAACAAACTTGATCTCTGTCGAACTCGAAGTCATTACGTCTCGAGGGCAAATGTTTGTGGCAAGACCTGTTACAGACTGCTCCCTATATAATATATTCCTGCGTTGAGAATTTTGTACCGAACATATTCCTTAGAAAGAGAGAATTGGGGGATATTCCAATATCTTTGTAAATTCTCTCACTCCACTACTCCGCTACACTCTAAGAACACGAATGCTGATCATATCGCAACACTCTTATCTCTTATCCAACCACACTTTTTTCAACCATACTTCCTTTAATAACTTCAGTCGATATTATAATTCAATTAAAACAAACAAAAACGGTGTAATGATCATACTAATTCCACATTTATCTCAAAATACAAAATTTAAACTTTTTTGGAAGCTTTAAAGATAATATTTATCGGGGTAGGATACTCAGAGGCAAAAACAAACTTTAAAATAATATGACTTTATGTACCTAGTCACATACATTTAAAGTTCAACATCTGTTTTTGACATAAACTTAATATTTTATAATATAATGGAAGAGGAAAATTAAACGGAATCACAACAAATTTCTAAATTCGTGGTATAATCATGATGAAACCCACAGCACAAAGGATTTCTGATGTGGTTGTGTCAAATGTCTCATGTTTACAAACGCAAAAATATCAAGGCGAAAAAGCCCACCTGACAAACATATCAGTGCGATACTTTGCTTGTGTGGGCGATGCAGAATATAGAGTAGCGCCTACGTCCCAGCCTAGGGGGGCTGGAATCTGTTACCACAGGCGTGAGCTGTCACGCGCACGCGACAGTGACTTTCAATTAAAGTGACAGTGAACGACACATGCATATTAATACTTCTCTGTTTGCCTCCCAGCTTCGTTCCTGTCAGACACTCTTCACACGTTGCTAGGATACGCTAAGGTTTTGCCTTTGAAAAGACGCGGGATTCAGGGGTGGAAGCTTACAGTAGAGCAATACTCGGGGGGAGGGGGGGGGGGCTATACTTAGGTTCTCGCTGTCGATCAACAGAGAGAGTGATAACTGGTCACAAGAGAGAACTGCCACCTCGAACTTTTATCTTACCAAAATATATAGTAATTACTTACCTTTGCTGTATATAGTGGTGTATTACAAGGAACATTGTCAGAAAGCTTAACAATCTAAAAAGTTATATTTTTGCGTAAATAACTTTAAAAGTGAATGGCTTTATCCCACCGTATTTGTCTTCCGACTAACGTTGCCGATCGACAATGTAAGTGGGAAAGCAAACACGGAGGTGTAAAAGCAATTCACTATTATCGTTATTTACACTAAAATATAACTTTTTACACTTGTATAGTCTTCTGCCAATGTTCTTTTAGTATAATACACAAATGTTTAGAGTAGAGGTAAGAAATTATTATTTATTTTTGCAAGATAAAAATTCGAGGTACAAGTTGTCACTAATATTGTTCATCAACACCAACCCATGTCTCAGGACTCAGGAGTCTCAGGATGTTTTAGCAAAAGAAGTAGTCTCAAGAACAAATTCAATGACTGCAAACTTCACTTTAAAGCTAATGATTTATTTCCAATGCATAATATATTCCCTAATTCCTTTGCAGATTACGTAAATAACTCCCAAACGACTCTCTCCAAGAAAATAAGCTTTTATTTGTAGTAGATCCATGAAACAAACAATTTATTCAGAGCTCACTAACTTTGAAAAAAGCGTTAGGACTCTCTTCTAGAATTCTTTAATCATCGAAAAGAAACTTTGTTGGAGTGCGTTTTATATTCTGAAAGCGTCCCTTTAAACCCGGCATTGTAGTCAATGTAGTCAAATGACGTACTACGTATACCTCTATTCAACGTTCATTTTGTTCTAATTAGAGAGGATGAAATGTAAAAAGGAGGGGGAATAAATTAGATACTGGTTCATTCATCTTGAGTATTGACCTGTCCCGTATCGTATCGTATCTGCAGTCGTACGATGTATAATCTACTTCTTCATTGATAGATCTCTTGGGTTTATAAACCTATTCTGTGTTTCTTATTCGTAATTAGTCTCTCGTTTAGCACTTGTCTTGTACATTTCTGATTTACACATAATCGCCCGGAACATCGAGTGCTTCAAAATAGGTGCATGCGTGATTACGTGCTTCAATTGATGCAACACCTAGCTTTGTTAAATCCCCCCCCCCACCACCACCAATTATACCATACCACATAAAATACGCGAATTTTAAACCGAACTCAAAACTTGAAAAAATGTAACCCCTTGTAACTGAATCAACATAAATCAGGTCCTTGTAGACTCGATAAATAACGGAAGGATTTTATCCTGAAAGTAGCCAACTGTTTTACTTTTGACTTGCAACGTCTTATACTTAAGTATGCTAAGTAGTTTCGGAAACTTTACACAAAATCAATTGAAATTACACGACACATTTTACTTTTATTTCAGGTTGCATTTGATACCTGATGAGCGGCGCTACCTTCAGTCGAGGCAGAAGAAGAAAACGTGCAACCCCTACTTTGACGAAACTTTCGTTTTTCAGGTAAGTTTAAAAGTATTTCACTAAAAGAAAAGTTGTATCTACCATTGAACGATTAAATAAACACAATCCATAATAAAAATGATTATAATATAACAACAAACGAAAATAAATTAACGTATGACTGTGTGGTCGATCTGTCTTGGAAAACTAACTTTTATAATATTATTCGGTATTAATTTCCGGCTTCCCACAATAAAATTGACCTTCCAGACATGTCCATATCGTAAGTTAGCAACATAAGCGTAGCACCTATAATAGTTTACAGTGATGGCATTAATTAACTGTCATAAATTTGTATGCATGCAATTTTGAATCAATAAAATTGTGTTATTTTCAATTACACTTTTTTTCTCGTTTTGATCATGTGTGGGGCTGTGAACATTATGTAACTTTGTTAATAACAAAGTTGTTATCCTTTTTTTTAAATTACATAATATGTACTTATCAAGTTTCATAATATAAACCATCCATTTATAAAGTAGACAAACTAGTAATGAGCTCATGATTATGCATGGTTGGTATTTCAATACACAATTACGAAAATATTAGAGAAAATTGAAACTAACAAAAACCTTAGAATTCACATTTTCCCTTTACGCCACCCCTAACATTTCACCAATATTTCCCTCAGTTCCCTTCTGTCATCGTTTGTGAGTCAAATAAACGTACCTGTATTCCTTACTCTAGGAAAAGATCAAAGGTAGATCTTATATTTCTGAGAAGATGACAGAAGGCCTCTTGTTTTTGTCCCTTATAGCGCGAGGCTCAAAGAAAATGTTTTGATATTCTGGCATGACAGAGCAGTGGCATGCTGTTATACCTTGTTTGAACTTCTTGCATATCATGTTTAAGATGAGAATGACGTATTGAAAGCGCTAGAAATCCGATACGGAATGCCAAAGGTTAATATTATAATATTACCACATTAAAATTTGTATTGAATGTTATCTTTAGTTTCTTTGGTACCAGTACTTAATTTAGAAAGTTCTATGAGACCAACGCACCTTAATTAAGATTTTGGTGCAAGGTACGACCTTTCACAAGAAATGTCAGATGAGTTAATTAATATAATAATCGGACCTTTGAGGTATGGAACAAACATCATTACGGAAACGAATATTCCCAGATGTGAAATTATTGCCAAAGTAAATAAGGCTATGTTTAAAAAACAAACATTAACTACAACGCTTTAGTGCATTTACCATCATATTGATATACAATAAGTGCATGGGACATCGTCATGTTTGTACTTTTTTTATATACCATTTGTAAATAAATAATGATTAGATTGTTTCATGGGAAAACACTAAACGCAAATTCTTTGTGTACCCATTAACTTCAAATACGGGTTAAGTATTCCTTCAGATAAGTATATTACTTCAAATGTAAATATACTATTACAAATTTTAAACTCTTTATAGTTAATTATGTTCTCCATGACCAGAAAAGTATTTTGCAGTTGACTCACTGATGAAATTTGAGTGCTAACGGTAAATAGATAAATATATAGGTAATTAGATATGTAAATTGATAGTGTAAGTACATGTACTTGATTATAAGGAAATTAATCCAGAATTATCAAATCCATCCCAGACAGATATCGAACCCGGGTCTCCCGATTGCCAAACCTTCGTTCGTTGCTAAATTAACGTTATAGTTTAGTTCATTTGATTTGATTTGACAAATGTCATCGTTTTTAATCAGGATACAAAGTTTTTAGTAACCAACACACAAATTAGCTAATACGTTCAACCCATAATGTTAGAAGCTGTGAGACTCACCACGATATACACAATTACGAAGCATATCATGAAGGTAGCTTTAGCTGGATGCTGGTTTCGCGCCAGTCAATTAATCTCAAGTGTTCTCGGTAAAGCCGAGCGAACACGTGAAGTGAAAGCCAATTAGGAAATAGGAAGCAAATGTTACATGAACTTTCCTCGCTGTGAGTAATTGATTGAATCCCAACTTTCCGCACGCATTGTTGGCTCAATATCATAGTGAGATTTTATCTCCGACCCATAACTATAATATAATATACTACTAAAACTTCCACAAGCTTTATGTGAATATTATATTGATTTTTTGTAATATCTTGTTTGCACTTATGAAAACCGTAATTAGGCCCATGTTTATAAGGTCTAGCTGCTGCAATAACGAGTTGGGCGTGTGCCATAATTATTGTGTTTGCAATTAGGCCTATGCAAAGTGATATATTTACCGAATGCATAAGAAATGTTTCTTTAAATTATTATTTAGCCTTTATTCACAACAAAAACATACATTTCCACCAGTGCGAATAAAATAGTATAAAGATAAACACAAAAATATAGTAAAGAAAAATTACAGAGCACATTAATTAAAATATATACATGTTTGTATAACAACTGTGTGTTTCTGTTTCTACTATTTCTTGACATTATTCAAAATCTGGATTTAAAATACTCCCACAAAGAGTTCTGCTTACAAAGTTCGCCCCATCATAAAGATGGTCAGTAAAATGCAAAAAGAAATTCACGTAACAAGCTTGTTGTTATGCTCTCTGGAAGGAGCTCCATCTCTAGGGATTCACATAAAGTTTCGATTTCCTTATGTAATAAAACAACAATATTCATTTTTTTTCTCTTTCAACGTTACCTAGAAGTTTATTCAAAACAATCTGTTAATATGAAAGCTCGAATCTCAGGAGAGATATTTCATAAAACTGACCCCCCCCCCCCAACATTCGTGATGTTGGTATCCGCCCACGCCTTCACCACCTACGCTCGTCCGCCATCACATTCATTACGCCTCCGTAAATCAAAATAATTTACAAAGCCGCACTCACCGCTGATCTTTGAAAGTCAAATGTGACTATAGTGTTTAGCAACGATGTACATAATAAATTGTTAAAGTTGATCTGAACTAGTGTCATAAATGATGACTTGTTTTCAACCAGCGGTCCTTATTTCAAATGCTGATCGCCGGTGGGTAATTGAACGAGTGAGCGTAGCGAACGTAGTGATTTCCATTCGACTTAAACGGCCCTTACGGTTTTTCTGCGTGCGTGCTGTGTGTGTGTGTGTGTGTACGTTGAAAATCAGCCGAATCGCTGAACAGATTGCGCTAAAATTTTAAACAGACATCCGGTACGAGTTTATTGAGAACTGCTAACAAAATCAGCAAGATTCATTGCGATTTAAACCTACAAGAAATGATAAACTGAAAAATAGACTTCCAATGTTGAGAAATTATTTTAACGACAATGTTTTAGATTTTGAAAAGATATTTTTTGTTTGTTTTTCGCCTGGCCGTGAAATGCCGTGCCCATGCAAGGTCTGTCGAATGTTGGACGTCAAGGTACCCCCAAATTCCGCTCGTAGATTGAGTAAACCTTGCAATATTTTCACGTATTTCGTACTGGCTATGTTTTCCATAGTATTGTCACAGATGATAGACTACACTGCGTTATATGCATTTCAAAACATGTTTAATAATTTTTTAAATACAATTTAGGAATTACAAAATCTTTCCCGACCAGGGATTTCTTTTTCTCTTCCTACTCGTTCTTTTCACTTTTTACTTTTTACTTTTTCAACTTCTCCGTGTAAAGCGGCCTTAAAGGCGCTTTAGCCAACTAGACTTGGGAAACGCCAAAGTCGTTGTTAGACGAGTGAGCGAGTCATGTGGTGAGTACCCGGGAACATTTGCATTTATGTTTGATATTTATATTCGTATACATAATGTTTTTTTTAAGTTTAGTAGGTATACGGGCGCGTCAACTGTAAGACCAATGCGCCTCTCTAGGCTATGGTAGGTTAGGTAGGCCTAATGTAGGGGGAAGAAAAGTAATGTAACCGGGTACTCAACACATGGCTCACTCACTCGTTTAACAACGACTTTGGCGTTTCCCTAGTTATTCATTCATTGAACGAGTGAGCGTAGCGAACGTAGTGATTTCCATTCGACTTAAACGGCCCTTACGGTTTTTTCTGCGTGCGTGCGTGTGTGTGTGTGTGTGTGTGTGTGTGTGTGTGTGTGTGTGTGTACGTTGAAAATCAGCCGAATCGCTGAACAAATTGCGCTGAAATTTTAAACGGACATCCGGTACGAGTTTATTGAGAACTGTTAACAAAATCAGCAAGAGCCCTATTGCCACAGATGATGGACTACACTGCGTTATATGCATTTCAAAACATGTTTATAATTATTTTTGAAATGCAATCTAGAAATTACAAAATCTTTCCCGACCAGGGGATTGAACCCACGTCTCCCACATTTCGGCTACAAGGGCGCTTAAGCCAACTAGACTAGGGAAACGCCAAAGTCGTAGTTAGACGAGTGAGCGAGTCATGTGGTGAGTACCCGGGAACATTTGCATTTAAGTTTGATAATTATATTCGTATAGATAATAGGGTATTGGTGGAAATCACTGTGCCGGAGGTTGCTGTTGTTGGCAGTCTTCAACTGAATATTCCGTGTGACTGCCGGGTCTTGCTTAATGTTAGATTGGTGGTCCGGGAGTTGTGTAAATGTTTAGGCCATAGTTTAGGCCAAAATGCTCCAATGTAGCCTATATGATAGGCTAGGGAGGCCTAAGGTAAGGGGAAGAAAAGAAATGTTACCGGGTACTCAACACATGGCTCACTCACTCGTCTAACAACGACTTTGGCGTTTCCCTAGTAGATGGTATATTGGCGTCGATAGAGTTGCTTCGGAGCTGCACCCACTGAAAATCAGTTTCGACTGATTGGGTTTACATAAAATACAAATATTCTTGTAGGTATGTTATGTTCTTATGTTGTGTTGTGTCTATCCCGCTTTCAGGCAGAATTTTTAATTTCTTATATTAACTTAAATCCACCAATTTGGTAATTGTGTAAAAGGTGACCTTGAAGCCGTCCTAGCAACGAAACACATAATAAACTGCATGACGTTGTTTCAATTTTGTATTCTGTCGTTCCCTGTGGGACAGTTGTCTCCACCTACTTTTTCAATTCCTAGTATGTTTATGAAGCCAGCGCCGACAGGGTTGACACGGTACACTTTAAAGGAAAGTCCTCCCCTGAAAATATGATTAATGTTAATAATCCGCGTGTGTTCGCACTGTCTATACCACTGATTACTATATTTCCTATTCAAAATATCGATCTTTGGTAGGTTATCGCTCACTCGACGATTGCGTCGGGGCCTACAGGGTTGGCTTGGTCGCTTTGATTTACTGTCCCCCACTTAAAATCAGTTATATAACTGAGTGGGTAGACTATTAATACAATATATTTATTTTATATATTTATTTGCTTGTCCAGGTCCCGTCTAAGGAGATCACCGACCACATCCTCAAGCTTACAGTCATCGACTCCGGGCGAACCAAGCGACGAGCTGTGATTGGTCACGTGACTCTTGCTCTGAAGGATCTTCCCGGTGACGTCACAGCCTGCTCTGAGCAGACCGTCTACAAGATGGACCTGGAGAAGGTGAGTGATCTCATCCCACTTGTGATTATTCAACTTTATTAAATATTTGGATCATTCAACACGTTCAATTGAAGCATGTACACATGCATCTTTGGAACACAAACAATTAACACCACAATCTGGTGCCACGTTATATACAAGCGAAATCGGAAGAATGGTTAGAATAATTCTAAATAGCACTATGTACTATGTGACATACATATGTAGGCCCTACATATGGCATGATTTTGTAAACTAACAGTATTTTGATCTTCACAATTTTATATATTATCGACAAAAGCATCTAAAAAGTAGTAAAATTTAATTGTTTGCCATGTTAGAAATCGAAAATATTCTGGGGCTATGCGCCCCAGGTCCGCACTAGCTGGGGCGAACCCCCAGACCCCCCATTGTACCAGGGAGCGTACTTTTCCCCAAATAATAGTTTTGTAGACAGTTCTACAAATTTCTTGATAAAACCCCGAAATTCATCCCCCCCCCCGAATCCTGGCTACGCCCTTTCCAAGTAGACGTTCGGTTTGTTGGCAAGATATGTCATTCATTGCCTTCTGACCTGTCACCACCTTTTTTTTTCCACCTCGTCCCAGTATCCTTCTCGGTGTTCCGCATCGTTCCTCACACTACCCTGCCAACGTGAGCCCTCCCCTATAAGCATCGCTTTTATGTCCGTCCGTCCGTCCGTCCTTGTGGAATCTCATCTCACGATGAAAACCGAACACGACCTACGAATAACATGCGTTTTTTCTAGGCACTACCCTTCAACAAGATATTTTCGTAACCCTTTGGGGTTAAAGGTGTGGGGCTAACATTTTCATTTATACTCGGGACCTCAACATATATTTCAATGCACATTAAGAATTAATTAGTGAGTTTTTATTCGAAATTCTTATTTTGGGTATTGCTTCTTGGGTAAAGTCAGGAAAGTCAAAATCATATTGTCTATTTTCGTGGAATACCAGAAAATTAATTAAACTTACACCTACCTTCAGTTCACTAACTAACTGTAATGTTTGTTTTATTGTCGCCAGGGAATGTGCAAGTGGTGTAGGTATTGTAGAACTCAACTTATTTATCTACCTTCTAAGTGAGGAAAGCCAAGGAACAAACCATCAGCTAGTCAGGTGAACGGCCTTGGTATAGTATTTGCCATACTATATATAGCGAACATAGGCAACCATAGGCAACAACATTGGCACAGCACAAACAAACGTCAACTATTGCAATGTATTCTCACTTAAAGATTTTAACAGTAATTTGATGATATCCTACAAAGTAAACTTACTTTTCCACACTTATATTTACTACTTTTCTACATTACTACATTTACATCTACAGTTTGCCCATCATCCCAACACTTTGGCTAGGGCAGTGGAGTCGAGACCAGGAGTAGGTGCTAAAGTATTCTCCGACGTCACTTATGCATTATGCGAGTACAAGGTTGTGCGTGTGCGGTCCCTGGTCTCCCTGTTTGAAGGTGTACGTGTGCGTGTGCATGTGTGAGTGTGCGTGTGCGCGTGCGTGTACTCCCAGTTTGAAGGTGTGCGATGATGGAGACGCTTTACATAATTCATCTTGTCCGCGACCTGGATAACAGGACCGCAGCTTCCACGTGGGAGGTGCAAATAAGCCGCGGGAGGTCGGTAGTATTTTCAAACACTGTATCATCAAAGTTGACAAGTGATGTCAGCTGAGGCGAAACCGCAACTTAACTTCTGGCTTTCAACATGTCAACATGATTTAGCGAAGGAGGTTTTCTTTGAATCTAGTTTGACCTACCGAATGGCTGTCGTATAAAATGGAAACGACCGCTCAATGATTGTTACACTAGTCAGCATGAGATCTGGGGTAGAGCAATTCGTCTCGATTAATGTGTGCTAGATATGAGGAGTACGAAGTTAGCAAACACTCGCTTACAACACAACTTATCTTGTTAGCAACACGTCTTTTCCAGACATTCACAGAAACATAACATACTTCTTCAATGTGTGAGTGAGATTTCTTATTTACAGTTCTGGAAACATGATAGTATATTATAACACTCTCGAGGTCTGACATCTTCCATACAGAACAGATTCCAATTTTACCAACAAAAAGTCTTACGTATTCGTTTTGTATCATCTTATACTCTCTCTCTCTCTCTCTCTCTCTCTCTCTCTCTCTCTCTCTCTCTCTCTCTCTCTCTCTCTCTCTCTCTCTCTCTCTCTCTCTCTCTCTCTCTTAATGACGTCCATTCCAACTTCCTCCTATTACTACAATGTACAACCAATCCGTTTAAAACAACATTTAAACACAGCATTAGACCTGAAGCGGCCTCTATTTCTTTGGTATCACATCTGTAAATGCCAATTTTACTGATTGTTAAAGGGGCTAAAAACCCAAAAATTTATTTTTTACCACGTGATCTATAGCACAATACTACACTAAAATGACCGCTTAAAAAATTATATCTTGTAACTGTGATTTAACACGATTTTTTTATTTTTTTAATCCAGAAATTTGCGAAAATTGGTGTTTTGGGAAATTTCTAAAATCGGCTTTAACCTGCTTCTTTTTTGGTCCACATAGATACTAGAGCATAGTACCAATCTAAAATGCCCCTTTATAACATCGTGTCTTGAAACTGTGCCCAAATATACCCTCAAACACGCAAAAATATGCATTCCAAAATCACACCTCATCTTGGTAATCAGCATATTTTGACCGAACTACTTGCCCAAATTACAAAACAAAATATAGAGAATTTACAGAAAAGGCTGTAGAGTACGTCAATAATGGCCAATATTTTTTTGGATCAAAATCCTCCAAGGTCACGGGGCATAAACATCGTCCCCATGTTATTTCTTATGGGAAATTTTTGCCGATGGGACCTAGCTCGAAAAATGTCATGTTTGACAATTTTTTGGGAGGTCATGGTGGCCCCAATAATTTTTCTGTTAATTGCTAAATTCATTACTAGTTAGCCTGAATGAAATATATTTTTTGAGTTTAGCGATTAAATACCCCTTTAAGATATTATATAGGTATACTTAATACGAAATTAGTCAAAATAGTTTTATTTGGTGTAGGCTAAGTATGATTTTGACACATTTATTTATTGAGTATGAATGAAATGAACAAAAAATAATTTTTTTGATGGATGGTGGAGGTGCCGGTCCAGGATTTGTGTAGTTCTTTGGTGGAGGTGCCGGTCCAGATGAGTTCTCATTTTGTAACTTATCTACAAAATAAAATTCATTAAAAATACAGATAATTGAAAATGAATTGGAAGAAAATCATGTTGTAAGATTCTTATAAGCAATATTCAATTTCCATTTTTACATGCAGTATTATATCGACTGCCTTTTTACCTATCCGACCCATCCCGACCCGACCAAAAGCTCCTAAGCATTTTTGTACTCAAACTGGACCGACTTGAAAAACCTAGCTACCCCTCACAGTCCTACTTATAGGTTAATCTTGCTACACAATCAAAATGTGTTTATTTTTACTAAAACGATTGAAGAAGAAAGTGAGAAAACATAAATACCAAAATATAATACAGTTCAATATTTACATTTCTTGCAACATTTCTGCTTTGCTTGATGCAATAAATGAACTGGTCATTAACCCCAAATGCTTTAACTCGGAGCTCGTACTCAATCCTCTTTACCTTTCATCACTGATGATTGTTTATCATAATGAACGCATCTCGACTGAAGCAATAATGGCAGGCTTCCAAGCCCTGCCTAGTGGCATGCACTTAAACCATTAAGCTTGGGTATTGAGCTTAAACTCGGTGAGAGGATGTTGGATTTTATTACTCCGAGTCTGCACTCGTAACGACAGGGCTTTTATTTGCAGCTTGGCGAGCCTTCCTCGCGATACTTCGTCTGTTCCTTCTTAACCGACGCTTCTATTTCACGTCCGTTTGTTTTTTCTGTCGGTCTGTTATTTTTCACTGCCAATCTTTATCTCTTTCTTGATTTATTATGTCTTACAGATAACGAAATAATATCAAGTTACGGAAGTCGTGGAAATGCTTTCGTATCGGATGAGGTGGATCGTCCGAAATAAAATGTTGGAGGAAAACGCTAAAAACTGTACTATAGCATTATTTACAATACTTTTATTTCTTTATTGCAAAATAAAATTGAGGTCTGTGCTTAATTTTTAGTGTGATTTAAGTAAGGAATCTAAAACAGCTGTTTATAAAATTGCATTTAATGGAAATTACCTTAGCTGCTTCCAGAAAAATAATACTCCCGATACTTTGAATGACAGAAACATAAGTTACAGATCCGTATCGTATAGCATAATATGTACACTTACCTTTCATTTTTACAGTTAAAACTTAATTTTAAACGGTTCTTGTGTACTCATAATTGCACACATTTTTATTTTTTTTATTTAAGGTGCATGATTCTTTTTTGACATATTAATTTCATTAAATTTCTAATATTCTCAACCTCGTTTCCAACTATGTAGGTTGAATGATCTTCTTCACACCAATATCTAGGATACGAAACTGTTTTGTGCCGAGGTTGCAGGGGTCACCTTTTCTTTATCGTCATCTTCAAAGTCATCTTCATCTTCATCCTGCACCTGCTTCTCCACCGATGTCCCCCATCCTCTCCTGTCCTCCCACAGCTTCACTTCCATCACCAGGTTCCACGATTCACCTCGCTCTTCAACGTCCCCGTAGATCAATCTTCCCCATCTTCCTCTTGGTCTTCCTATTTTTCTTTTACCTTCCTCCCCTGCTCCGAAGTCTCGTCTTGGGATTCTCTATTTCCATCCACTTTATATGCTCAAGACTTCTTAAACGTTCCATTACTTATTTAAACCTCAATTTCTATAGTCTTCATTTATTTCTTATAACGTTGCTTTTAATCTAGTCACGTTAAGAAACTCCCTTGATACTTATTAAAAATTTAATATATTTATAAAATAAATTATTGTGTCAAGATAAGTTATATTGTTTGAAGAGCAAAGATATATTAATTGTGTATTGGTGATTAATGTTTTCCTGTGACTTACGATAAGAATTATTAGTCTCTTGAGTAAAACACTTGTCTGAATTACAAGGTAGATGCTACGAGTGCATTATTTAAATGTGTGTCTTCTCCTCTCGCATTGCAGGAGGCGCAGGAGCCGATCTCCGACCTTGGGGAGCTCCTGGTCTCACTCCTGTACAACGAGAACATCCACAGACTGACAGTCACCGTCATAGAAGCCCGCAGAGTCAAGGTAAGAGACAAATATTGATTGTTTGTGTGATTAGCATCTGAACGTATATCATGATATGAATGCGAGAGTGACACAAAGAGCATTTACCCCATAAAAAAAAATAGTACGTGAATATACCTGTCACCCTCTAAGTGCATTACAAAAGTTATAATTTCAACGCCGAAGTTAAATACAGTACAAAACATAGAAAACATTATAAAATCACTACAAAAACTAAACTAAACAATACCACAAAAACTTAACAATACATGGCTCAACTAAAATGAATCATGCTTGATATAAGTTGTAATCGACTCTGACCATTTGTTCTCAATCCGCAAACTACAACATTACTAATGTTGATTGTTTCAATTCAAATCTCATTTACCTTATTACAAATATTGTAGATGTATACAATACATAACGGGTGGTATTTGCATTGGATAAAACAACATTAGAAATCAAATAAAGTACTACATATCAAAATGACACCGAAAGTAAAAATATCGGCAGTTAATTTTGTCGCATACATTTTGTTTGGTAACATTTTATGTATTTAAGCTCGATTTTGAAATGTTATGTGTGTTATATGTGTGTGTGTGTTTATCTCCAGATTTGAAAATATAAACTTCACATCCATAAGATATAGTGAAAGTCTAGTCTGGCAACCTGTCAGGAGTAGTAAATAAAACTATTCGCATTTAAAACTTTATGAAATGTTAAACGATATTATTTATTTTGTTGAGCTTGCTGGATTTTAAATGAACTTGCTAGCCTCATTTTGACAACACTTGACTTTATCAATATCATAATTTTTAACGAGACCAACATAAAACCAAGCCAATAACAACCTAACATAAACGAGACAAGTGATTAGGAAAGAAAACAGCGATAAAAGAGTGAGAGAGAGCGATGTTGAAGGGGGTGGGGGGGGATTCTTTGCGCAGCCAATCATTGAAAATGTAATATAATGCTACGAAAATACCACGATGAAATTGGATCGCGCCGAGAAGATACTGTCTAAAATATTTTTATTTGAAAGACATTCAATGTAAACTTTCCCCTGTTGCACATTCATCATGAAAAAACGACAACTGACTTGTTTAGTCCATAAATGATAATATACACAGTAATAAAAATAAAATTTTGTATTTCAATTTGTAAAAGGTATTAACTGTTAGATTGTGATTATAAATGTGTTGAAATGTCGAAATGAACATTCGTTGTACATTTAATATTACATAACTATGAAAATAACTACATATTATATGATTTGATAATGATTTATGTTCAGCTATTCAGTATTATAATATGATTGCAATATTTTAATTATTTCATCAATGAAGGAAAAATACGTAATAAATCTGTTGTATGATGATTCAAGAAAAGCTATATATTATATATATACACACTATAAACAAACTTTAAATTAGCTACATTGCATCAGCAGTGAAAAGTTTTGTCGCCAGCCCTTCAGGCTGCTTTATGTTCATATGTTTCCCAACTTAACTTCCCCAATGAAAATATAGTAATATTATACTATATTATATGATATATATATAGTATAATGTGATATTATATATAAAAAACCATTAAACAAATCATGGTAGTAATTACCTGTAACTTGAGGGAAACAGGAAGCCCACGGGATCTTGTAGTCGAAACCCTCAGTATTGCGGTACAGTCTTGGCGTACAGAGGGACGGGATCTCTGGGTTTTCGACAGTCTTTCCCTGGAGTAGGAAAACTTCCCACGCTGTGTAAGAGTGTAGGCTGATTGACACGACAGTGGCAGGCTCTTGGGTGAAACTTCGACTGAGAGAGTTGAAGTTGACGGTCTTAATGGATGAGGAGTCTAAAAAGACGATTTAAAACTAAGAGAGTAAAAACTTAGAAACCTCTTACGCCGTGAGTTTACTAAGAAAATAATAAAAAGTAATGTTACTTTCTCTACGCTTTACAGGGGTGTAACTGCAATGTTAAATTGGATTTGATTTTTTTTTTGAAATGGAGAGAAGAATGAGGAAAAGAAAGAAAAAAAAACAAGAAATGGAAGAAATATGAATACGAATAACTTATATATCACGTCAGTTTCAGCAATACTTTTCTAAGCAGCTCTCCTTAAACTTGCATGTGCCGAGTGTGTAGAGAATTATAGTTTTAAAAAAACAGTCCTGTATCACATTATGATGATTGAATAGTGAAAAGAGCAGAACCCACTTGATTCAGCCCCAACTAGGATTGAGTCTGGGTTTTTAATTTTCTGGTGTGTTTTTACAACTAGACCATGATTTTAACTACAACTTATGACAAGTGGCGTAAGTTATATTTTGTATTATATCGATTATATATTGTTGTCGATTGCGTACTTTTTATTAACTGTTTCTTTCAAATGACGAGTCACTTATCAAATGTGACCTAAACCTTTTCACTATAATAAATTTCACCAACGCGGGTTACAAGGTGACATTTGTCTGCAAAGCATTATTCTTGACCCTAGCTCGTAAAAGCTAATTATATTCTAAACAACGACGAGGCAACAATATCTCTAATGGCACGCTTGATTGAGAACGTATACCCGATGCAGCCACATATTTCCCTGGGGGTAGCTACAAGACGCGAGACAAGAAAACGATACTCCGGTGTTTGAAGTGAGTGGGAGACTCTTTGATCGCGCAGCAGCTCGCAACAAAACCGAGGTTCCTGGCTGAGTTAGGTGCCTGAAGACTCGCATGAAGGAACTTCACATTGTTAGCGATATTGACATTGCTTTATTACATAATACATAATAGACACGGATGCCACAAGACGATAAACACTCACAATGTCAAAACGTTGAGATTAAGTTAACAAACCAACTTGGTAGGGGATTCTAACGTTGATACTAAACTGGGGCTGGGGAAGGTGGGGGGACAAACCTACCCCCACCCCAACACACCAACTCGTGTTGAAAAATTGTGGTTTCTGATTTTTGTGAAATGCATATATGCTCACCCTAGTCAAAGGAAACACGCAGCCTAAAATACATTTTACCGATCTTTGGGGAGGGGGGGGGAGGGGGGATGCTTATTTTGGATTCCAAATTGATATCAAAGTTGAAAAAAATTAATTTATTTTCAAAAATTAGTTTTGTTTTGAAATTTTTCCTTTTTTTTTTTTTTTGAAACAAAATATCCTAGACATCCTGGAAATTTGTGTATTTTTATACGCAAAATTGAATTTTGAGCCACGACAAAAATCCTTAGAATTACGTGAGGACAAATTCTACCAATTCCGAACAAAACGAAGCAGCATTTTTACCTGGGTTAAAAGTATTAAAAACTGACAGATTTAATTGTGCAGATTTTGAAAATTGGTGGTAAATACATGTATACCACTATCCGTTGAATCAAACTTGAATAAAGGAGGTCCGTGCTTGCATTGCAGGCTCCGTAGTCGAATCATTCTTTACGCAGGAGATTTTAAACTTCTGATGTGGACTTAAATCCATAAATTCTTGAGTTTGGAATGTGAAAACTGTGATTTTGGAGCCTTCCTAGCAACGGTGCCCAAATTAAATTGTAAGGTAATCGATTTTTAATTCTAATTAACCTAGTTGATGCTGGCGTTTCCTGTGGATGGATCGTGTCCAATTAGTTAGATCGGTGAATCCTATTTCAAATATTGGGTCTGCCATTATTCGCTATAATCGATGCGTCGGCACTAACAGGGTTGGCTTGAAATCAGTTGTTGACGGAGTGGGTAGACTCCAATACGAGATGATTCAGTTTAAAATTTATTAAACTACGGTTCAAATTCCGATTTACGTTGTAATTTGCGGTGTGCGGGTTCCATGTTATACAAATTGTAACGTTGATTAACAAGTAAATGCTGAAATTGAGTTTCTATGTCCTCGTGGGGGAAAAGAAAACTCGATAAAACTACAAACACCTAGTTCTAAGTTGTATATGACTACAGTATATCACCGTAAGTTGGCATCAGTCTTTGCTTTAACCATGCTTTAAAGGTGCTTCAGTAAAACATCAAAACTATCGGTTTTTTTAGAGCAGATATGCCTAATTTGAGGTATAAGTGATTTCAGCCTCAACCTCACACGTTCAATAAGAATAAACTATAGGATCACAAATGATGAATATCTTCAAAGGTAATATGCAATAATTGGGGTCAAAGTTTTAGTATTTATAAGATAAGTGATGTATTTAATGGAAATTTAAATTAAGTAATAAGATAAACTAAGAAATGTATTTATTAGAGGAAATCAGCTTGTGTTTCACATACATTCATATTTTGTACTTTACCAACACATTTATAAATACATTAACAACATTAACATTTCGTACCCAGCTTACATATAACACTTTTTTTATAGATAAGATTTTTTACATAGGCATACAAAGATTTTGTTTACAATCAACATCAAATTTACAAATAATATACAAAGTAACAATACAAGTTAATCTATACACACACACAATGTTTTAAACTCTTGAATTTTAATCAATTTACTTAGATCACTTTTAAACACGTCCAACGATTTGATTTCTCTTATCTCTGTTGGAAAGTTATTATAGTCTTTGATCATTGAATTAAAAACATACTTCATTAGTTTGCTCGTATTACAAAAAGTTAATGTATCATTGTTTAGAATTCTATTCCTCGACAATTTGCATGCTGTACATACAATCCGTTAAATAATGCGCCTCACGAAGTGAAGAGTTGTGATCTTCTCTTTCTTCTCTAACGCAGGCACGTGTACCAACTTGGACGTAGCTGAAACACTCTTCTCCTTACGGCTAGGTAGTTAATTGTGTAATGTTGATTGAAAGCTTGTTATCTGCACTTCAAACAAGCTCAGCACACCGGGCTTCCGAGAACAACGTCGGGACGTCGGTAAACAGCGGGATTGCCACGGGCCCCGTGTTTGGATATTGGCTTACTAACTTTGTTATAGAAACGTTGTTTTAAAAGTTCAGAGGTATTTTCACCGCTTGCGAAAGACGCGAAGTTTGGTGAATAGAAAATATCGGGCTAACTTTAAAGCGGACTTAAATTATTATACTTACATGTTGCTGGCCCCATTTCGAGTTCCCGAACTCTAAAATAAATTTTCTTCTTGTGTTGGAAAAAATCATACAGTTCTTTGATAATTAAATCTCTTTTACACAAAGTGAATGTAATTTAATTAAATTTTACCGCTCATTGGGTTTCAAAGCAAGTTGCAAGTTCTCTTGTTAGTCAATGTGCAACAGTCACAATTACATAACTTTGTTGGCAAGTAACAGGACTACATGGGTAATTCAAAATTAAACACAAAACACAGTAAATTTCACATCCCTTCTCTTACCCAAAACACGCCCAAGACTCACAAAGTCGTTATAGCAGTTTACTAATTTCTCTTGGACTGGCTCTAGGCAGCATAGGGCCTGTCCCGGTCGATGTTGGGATTTAGTTTCTACCAGTTAAATCACCCATTCCCATCTCTAAGCCATCTCTGGTTATCAGACGTTGCATGTTCTATAGGTGTTACGAAGCAAGAATGCAGATAATGAAGTCACCGGCGGGTGGATTTCAGCCAATCAGCGGCCCCGATTTAAAATACTGATGGCTCATTAGCCCGCCAAAACCACGCGCATCTGCTTACTTACTTAGGAGCAACTATAGAATCATACTCCACCAACTATTGCCACTGACCACTAGGTATGATTGCAAAACAGTGATCTTCGAAGATTATAATAAGCATTTCAATATTGTTCAGTATACAATTTTATTATTGTCTTGTATTTATTATATTGCACAAAATTTACCATTGGTTTCCGCCTAATAAGATGTAATAGGCGTTCCCAAATAACATGAATGTAGTAAGAAGATGCCGTACTCACTCGCGTAATTCCTTTAGCACAACTGACTTTATTTTGTCAAACCTTTTGCTTAGAAATCAAAATCGAATGCTTATACATATTTGTAGCTCCCCTTTTTTAACAATCGTTAGTGATAAAAAGTGCTGAAATTTAATTTTGAATTTTGAATGTCTCCATAGTAAAATCTTAATTTTTGGTAATTGTCATGGCTAATAACAAATACTATTGCTTATGTGGAATATCCTTAATTATACTCCCGGTTGTATTTCAACGGTGGTATCCTACTGTTTCAGTGCAGAAAAGACGAGCGAAAGGACACGTACGTTCGCGTGACCTTGAACCAGCACTACCGGCCCGTCAAGGTCAAGAGAACGGCGTCCGTCAGGGCAGATAACTGTACTACTAATTTCTCTGAGTCTTTCAACTTCCGGGTACCAGCGGCTCAGATCGACATAACCAGCGTCAGCTTCCAACTTCTGCAGACAGTCACGGGCTACGGCAGGGGTGAGTATAACCGAAAGGGAGGGTTTGCTCCAATGACGTAATATAAGCTAAGCGCTAGACACACAGTTAGGCCGTGGGGAGCATGACAATTTGAACCTGTCTCTAGTAGGGAAAAACCCACCGCCGTCTAAATGTATCGTACCCTTAAATTTAACAGCCTTTGAGTTAACAAGCGGTGTAAAATCAAAACCGCAAGATGGCGAACTCTCGTTATTAAGCTGCATTCACTACCTAGACGTCGGCGAGCGCTCGCTGCCGGAAACGGCTGTTTCGACCAATCACGATGGAGCGGCGCTTCGTAGCGCCGAGGAGCGCTGAAGTTGGTTCAGTTCAACTTTTGGGCCGGCGCTCGACCGGAAGTTAACGATATTAAGCGTGTTTGAATTATTTATTAATATATTTGCGTCTCAAAAATCGAAAACATAATTTACCATACAGTTTAAAGCTGAAAATAGTGTATCAATCGTTGCAACTCTCATTCATATTATGACTATTTTGGAGAGGGGGTAAATATAGTTCATCGAGCGCCCGCCTCGGCACCGAGCACTCGGCGCTCGCCGACGTGTAGGTAGTGAAGGCAGCTTTATTGAAGAAAAACAGTCTTTCTTCCGCAAATCTCTCAGTTACTCCGATTTCCGAACAAAGCAATTCAAGTTGGTGGACTATCATACTATTGTGTATCTGCATTAGGCTTTTAGTAATCAAAACTAGTTATTTGTGCGGAATATGTGTCTGAACAAGGTCGTGCAGGTCTAGGGTTGCCTAGGAGAGGCCTAGGGCTTGTCAAGCTGCCTTCACTACCTACACGTCGGCAAGCGCCGAGTGCTCGGTGCCGAGGCGGGCGCTCGATGAACTATTTACCCCCTCTCCAGAAATAGTCATAATATGAATGAGAGTTGCAACGATTGATACACTATTTTCAGCTTTAAACTGTATGGTAAATTATGTTTTCGATTTTTGAGACGCAAATATATTAATAAATAATTCAAACACGCTTAATATCGTTAACTCCGGTCGAGCGCCGGCCCAAAGTTGAACTGAACCAACTCAGCGCTCCTCGGCGCTACGAAGCGCCGCTCCATCGTGATGGTCGAAACAGCCGTTTCCGGCAGCGAGCGCTCGCCGACGTCCAGGTAGTGAATGCAGCTTTAAACGTGTAATGTTAGCATTAATTGAATGTAGTTCTATAGCCTAATGGAACTAAAGGCTTACACTGTTGTATATAAATAATTTCTTTATCTGGGCCTAGGCCCGGGACGGTTTCTGGTTTGTTTTATGAAAGTAATGACAATTTTCTCGTTTCACACATAGAAGCAAAATTTAAAATGTCCGCCATTTGTTTACGTATTTGTTTATCCCGGCGACGTTCAAATAACCACTGCATCTTATTCATTCAACTAGATGCAGTATCTATGTTACAGTGAAGTGGTTTTTCCCTACTAAGAGGCTTCAAATTGTTACGCTAGCGCTCGTTGGAAGGATAGGAGACTGAGCGTCTAGCGCTTTGCTACGCAAGCTTATGTACGTCATGGTTTGCCCCTTATCACCCAACCCTACTTTCTAAACCATCAGAAAGTCAACAGTGACGATATCTCCCAATCACTAAAAAGTTATGCATCAAAATATAGTTTTGTAGGATCTACTTTTAGGTAAAATCCTTATGGTGTATGCAAAGATTAGTCATTGTGGCTAATCTTTTTGTGCATGTGAGGAATACTGAATTCTCTAGTTTGTGTAACTATAAACAATTTTAATGGTATCCTCAGCATATTATATGAATATTAAACTCTTTAAACGTAGAATAATTTATTGTGTACTATAGTTCATAATTTGTCAGTAACGACGTAGCCTATCATACATAGCAAGTAGTTGCAATGAGATCGAAATGGACCCGGCACCTCCACCATCGTAGCTTTCTTTTACCATAGACTTTCAGTACTAACTGGCCTTGTAGATCATTACTCTAAATCTGTAGCTTAATATGAATCTCTATGCCCTAAGAAATACAAAATACAACAAACCACTGCCTCAATGTTTATTGTTGTCCTGGCATTCGCCATAATCGGTCACGTGAGATCGCTGTATAGTGCTAGTGTACAATGTCATCCCCAAAAGACATGTTTTGATTAAATGAATACTTAAAATGAGTATATGCTTAATTATTAAACACCTACATTACAATTACAAATCAGAATTCTTCAATAAATAACTCTTTGATCACACAAAGTCAGTAAATAGTTGGATGAGCGTAGCGAGCGTAGCGAGCGAAGCGAAGATTCCATTTCACTACACTGGAGAAAAAAATCCGGAATGTTTTTTTTTTTCTTTTTTTTTTTTTTTTTTTGTATTTTTGTGTGTTTGTTAACACGATTCCGGCTAAACCGATACTCCGATTGCGATGAAATTTTATGGAGGCCTTCGAAATCTCTGAACTTAGAACTGCCACGTTTTTGAGCGCAATCGGGAAATTTTTTCTTATAAAAAAAGCAATTTTACGATTTTTTTCGATTTTTTAAAATTCTTCCACTTATAACACCGACACGCTTTATCCCATTGTAATGATTTTTTCACAGAACCATAATAATATGAATTAAGTATATTCGTGTGAAATTTGAGCGTAATCGAAAAATTATTTTCTCATGAAAATCGAAATTTACGGGGTTTTTTCTTTTTAAAAACAATTCTTTGACTTATAACACTTACATGCTTTATCCTATTGTAATGATTTTTTCACAGAACCTTAATTTCATCAATTTATATACTCGTGTAAAATTTGAGCGCAATTGAATAATTATTCTTATGAAAAATTGCAATTTTACGATTTTTTTATTTTTTTAATTACGATTTATTAAAAAAATTAAGTTAATTTTTTATTTTATTTAATTTAATTTAAAAAAATCTTCGACTAAGCAAAAATTTTTTCACAGAACAACAGAAAATCCGCGTTACACATGGCAGCTCAATGCACCAATTACGCTCATCCAACAACGCGGCGGGACTTAAGCGTTTTCCTAGTAGGTAATAAAAACAAAGCAAGGTGCTCGTGGTGTACGAATGCTCTATAGGACTCTCACACATCAGCGACATCAGACATCAGACATCAGCAACACTTGTTGTTTGTTGTTGGGTTGTGGGGGAGCTACAGGTGCAACATCAGGAGGCTGTGTAAGAAAGAGAGTGGATGCAATGAGGAGACCCGGCACCTCCACCATTCGTGACTTTTCTTTGTTTTCCATCACAACGAACAAGGATACAAAAGTATATCCCTGTACACTAAACTTAGAGGCTAAAAAATAATAACATTCAAATAAGGAATATAATGATACGTTATTATAATAATATTATTAGTTTTATCACTTATTGTCTTTCAAATTTGGTTGACCATTAATTTAATTTACATCACAAAACCAAATGATATTATAGTGATGTTGTTTGAGCATATTTCCTTTAAATGTCGAAGGTATAGAACATTTATGTAATTTTGATTTAATTTTAAGAATTTTTAACATATTAATTTAAATCCTAAGTTTTTAAAGTATTTTATGAATAGTTTGTGCAAACAGCAAATTATTATATTTTGTTCTAAATTATGATTGCATTTTGTATTTAATTTATTACATTTACTTTATTTTACCTAGCAGCAGAATTGGTGATTTATGGCTTTGCCTGATTTACACCCATTGAACAATACCAAGCACGTGAATTATGTGCATGACATAAATGCCGATGAAGTATGGGAACTGTTTATATGTTTATGTGTTGTGTATGATTAATTCATCCATAAATTATGAAGCTTAGTCATAAAGGTAATGAGAGGCTAACGATAATATTATATGACTAGAGCTTTTAAATACATAGGGGAAATAGTCATAAAAAAAATATTGAAAAGAATAAAGTATAATCGATAATTATGTTTTTTGGTGAGTGATTGAAATTTCATAGAGTTTCTGAATATGTAAGTATGAAGGCCCCAAAGCTTAAACGTAAGTTATAAGATATCTAATGAAATCAAATTTGTTTTTATTAACCTTATAATTTGAATTGACATCAAGTTTGATTGAATAAAATAGTGTTTAGCACTATCACACGCCATGCCCTTCCTGCAAATAATTGCGTCAAGGTTAATTTTCAAGCACTTAAATAACATCTAGGGGACATTTCCGTTCAAAACAAACTCTCATATCCTAAAGTGTAATAAAATTACATTGTATAGTTGAGTTGTACTTCTGCACTGTAATTGCTTCCAACTAACCGTGACTCGGATGAACACAGTTGATTGTTTGTTTGATTGTTTTCAGACAAGCTGGTCGGCAAGTTTGTCCTGGGCTCGTACATGTTCGCCAGGGGCAAAGCTCTCATCCACTGGAACTCTGCTTTCGCTAACCCCATGGAGCAAGTACACACTGGCACGCCTATGCGAGTAGCGGAGTTCGAGCCCTGGCGCCTATCAGTAGCTACCCTCGAACCCTGGTCCCTCAAGACCTTGATCCAGCAAGTATAGTACTGGCACGCGCTCTGCTAGTACTGGAATTTGAACCCTGGTCCCTCCAAACCCTAAGCCAGCTATAGTAAAGTACTGGCAGGGGCACCACTCTGCGAGTAGCGGAGTTCGAACCCTGCGCCTATCAGTATCTACCCTCGAACCCTGGTCCCTCAAGACCCTTACTTTATGAAAAAAGCATATATAAACTACACTAACATGTAGTCACGTCAGTGGTACCTCGGTCCCTAATATCTCCTGCTATTTGCTCCATGATAAAATCCCCTCTGTAGTAATGGGTTTCGAGCACAGCTTTTGTTTGTTATTCCAATAATTTCAGCTGAGCTCCAGTTTTCAGAAACCATGTTCAAAGTCATAATACAGTGTTGACCCTTACACTTGAAAAAGTGACGGTAATGAGCAAAATGTCTACGGTAATACCGAATTAACTTTGTTGTTGACTTGTAATGATTTTGTGCTGGGGGACATGGGTTTGATGTTCTTTATTGGTTGTGGCAGTTTTGTGGGTATACTATGCATGAAACTCTGGCTTGGAGTAGTTAAACAACTATTTGTCACTTCTATCTATATGTTTGTATGTAATGTTATAACACTTTAATTTAGATACAATCTGATCAAAGACTTGCTACGCAACACCATTTTAAGACATATATGTTTTAAGTAATTATCATTCCGGTTTACTCTTATTTCATCTAACGAATATATTTATGTGTGGTGGGTCTTTTTTCCGTGAATAAGAAATGTTATCTAGGCCAAAGAAATTAGAACTGTTTCTTTACAGTGTAGAAATAGAAACACAATATAATATTAGTCAAATAACACATAAAGACGTATGATTGAAACAAAGAGACCAAAGAAAAGGAGTATATTTTTAACTGATCTTAAAAAGCAAATGTCATAGTCATGGCTTACTTATTTAACAAATACTTATCAATATCTTTAATCTGTGTTACCTGTTAGCAAAACTGACAGTGTAGATGTCGGTGTAGATTAGATATGAAATAAATGTTCAAGATGTGCACACTGTAAAGTATATTACTAAATGAGAAAACAATAAGTAATTTATACTAAATGATAAATAACAATAAAATTGGAATAATTATGGTGTAATTTTTGGGGGATATTTAACAGATTCGTTGCTGAAGTGTATTAATGGTAGCATGTGAAAGATTATAGTGTATGTATTAAATTGATCAAACTTATTTTAAAACTTCGTGGGAAATTCCATCACTGCATTATTGTACAGTAGATTTTTACAAATTTGTTCATTCCATAGGAAGCCTGCATACTTATCTTGCAATGATTTCGAAGAAATCGCAGACATATTTTTCTAGTTTCTCAATAACCGTCTGAGATGGATTTTTTAATTTCTGGATTGATTTCCATATATTTTCCTAGAATGCACATACGTAAATTTTATAGCAATTTTGTTGATAACTCTGCCCCCCTCCAGTCATTAGTTTTAGTTATTCTAATCATCATAGTATATACCCTTCCAACAAAAGCTCTATATTATGTGCAATTGAATAATTTTGTTAAAACATTTGAGTTTAATATAAAAATGGTGAAAGAAAATATATATGGAAGAAATAAATAGCGATGAGAATAATTGAACAAAGCGTCTAAGAATGGCCTTACCTTCTTTTAAAAACACGAGTTGTGTAGCTTGAAATTGTTTTTAATGGTTACAAAATAATTACAAATGAAGAGTAATATTGAACCTACCAATGTATAATACACATCATTGTGAACCGGTATGACGATATGTACAGTATGTATGAGTGTATTTGATTTATCCGTGCGTTAAGTTGAAGGATGTATGACAACATAGCTGATGTTACAAAGTAACCCTTAGTTTCATGTGTGGTGTATTTTGATTATTGAATCGACTAATCGATCGTGGATTATTAATCATCTTGTGTAATATATGTTATTCTCGTATTATACATTTTTCGCGTACATTTAAATTGATGTGTATTTTTTTTGTGTTGTCAGCATGCAATATTCACTTTTTAGAGTTTCCCATCGTTGTGGTTGGCAAGCAGAGCTATGCTGAGTCTTATCGAACCAACGGGGGTGTTTTCAAATTCATCAAATTACGACACGGTTTTATTTTATTATTGTTGACATCAACATCCAACACTCGGTCATCACAACTGAATACAAACAGTTTTTAAAACAAGTCTTTGTACACAAGATACATTCCTTGTTGTTTTCATGTGTTGATGTTTTCCTTGGTGTTTCCATGTTTATTAAATAAGCTCGTTGTCGTTGTCTTACTGTCGTGTCTCTTATGAGTTACTTCCCCGTAGAAAATATACATAACTACATGTTTTACGTATACTGTGAGTCCTTATATCAATAAAGACATCTTAGTGAGTTGTTGGTAAACAGTTTGTTATCTCAAACCCTATAGGTATTTTAACAAACCCGACCGAATGAAACCCCACATTCGGATGTGTTCGTGGAATATTCGAGTAGTGCATAATCGTATATTAAAAAGAGAATGTAAAAGCAAGACTGGAATGTGGGTAATTTCCATGGAATGTTGGGTATGTACGGAGTGCATGTTCCCACATATTATTGCCCTCAGAACAGTGCACAGGTCAGTGGTTGGCTGGTTGCGTCTAAGAACTCACATCGCGAGAGGCTCCCTTGAAAATACTTCTATACTGTTTGTTAAATCTACGTGTTATGTTCCTCTTCTTGTTCTAGGAACATTTACAGGCGTTCAACACAAGCCAACAAGCCATCCATGGTCTTTCTACCTCCAGATTAGATATTTTGTTGAACTCTTTTCAACCATTTTGTATGTACAATGAATTATGATGCCGACAGTGTTGGATCGAGCGTGAAACGCACGACTCTGATTCGGGAGGTCCCTGGTTTAAATCCTGTTGACACCGTAAATCTTGACTGAAAGTTTTCCGAGGTTTTTTTCTTTCGTAAATGCGAATGCATGGGATTGAGTCCTCGGACATCCCTTTACAATTGTTCTATATGCCTCATACGTAGTTAGACACGTGAAGAGGGGCATGAATTGCACCCTGGACAGGCTTCCCACGAAACAATGTTATTATTACTAGGAAAACGCTAAAGTCCCGCCGCGTTGATGGATGAGCGTTTTTTTTGTAAGTTTTTTTTTGCGTTTTGTGCGTTTGTTTGCACTTTTCCTTTGCAAGTGCTTTTTGAATGCATTGTGGAGGTGATTGTTGTCAAGTTTCTATTGTTATTTGTTAATTGGTATTATAAACTTCAAAAAACTCATATTAAAACCTTTATTTCTGTAGATTCTGACTAATTTTTTCAACTTTTTCTTTCAAAAGGTACTACATCACCATAACCTTAATGTCCATGTGAAATCTGAACGTTGTAGCCCTACCCGTTTGGTCAGAATCGGCCCAAATGTGACGAAAATATCGCACTAAAAATTGAAAAGCTAATATTAAAACCTTTATTTCTATGGATTCTAGCTAACTTTTTCAACTTTTTCTTTCAAAAGGTACTACATCACCATAATCTTAATGTCCATGTGAAATATGAACGTTCTAGCCCCACCCGTTTGGTCAGAATCGGCCCAAATGTCACGAAAATATCGCACTAAAAATCGAAAAAAATCGTAAAAGTACGATATTCATGAGAAATATTTCTTCGATTGTACCCAAAAACAATACACCTCTAAGTTCAGAGAAAACGAAGGTCCGGTCAAATTTTCATCAAGATCGCATATGCCGTTTGCCCGGAATCGAGCGAACAAACAGACGGGAAAAAAAAAAAAAAAAAAAAAAAAACACCCGAGCTAAATTTTTTGGGGGGTCAGTGAAATTGAAGTCTTCGCTTCCGCTCGCTACGCTCGCTACGCTCATCCAATTATTATTATTATTACAATATATGTTTGTTATATAGTCCACCAACTCATTCACAGCAACAACAACAACAACAAGATTTTTTGTGTTCCCCATTCTCAACTCTAATCAAGAGCATTGTAACGGTATTGAGTTCAAAAGACCGATAGTCTATACACTGTTGTAGCATTATCTAATTAGAACAAATACATTTTTTGCTTTATTACAGAATTTTTTTTTTAGCGTAAATGACTAAAATAACCTACTCAAATCGCACAGCCGCTACACTTTGTTAGAAAATTCCCAAATACAAATTATTGTAAGGGTTGCGAGATAAAGATGCATACATTACTCCCCGTTTCGTACCTTTGTAATGGTTTATTTCCGCTTTAATATAAAAACTTGAAATGGGGGTAATTGTTAAGTCTTTTTAATTTGCGTGTGTCATGTTTTTTTGTTCTATCAACTTGATTATTTTGTTTTGTATATTCGGTGCTTCTAATAAATTTGTTGTGTAACTTGGCAACAAAGTAAAAATCGAATTCTTACACGAAAGTTGACATTCACAAGCTAAGAATCCCTGCACCTCTGGTAACATCCCTACAGCTTCTTATGGGACACTGGGGCTGGGGTTGTCCTACTAGACAAACATTGCACCAGAAATAACACAATTATCTTATGGAAATTCACAAGTGGCGCAAAAAAATATTTTTTCTTATAAAAACCAGTATTCTCTGACTGTTTTTTTGTAAATTATTGAATAAGATGTTCGTTAGTAAATAAATGGTAAATAATGTCAATGATTTATTGGGAAATGAAAGTTATTGGTCTCAAACTTGTCAATGTTTAATTGCATAAAACTCATACAAAATTAATAATGTATTTGCCAGAATAACCTCCTTTAATCTTTTCACAATTAAAATGCATACATTTTCTTATTACAAAATATGATGGATGTTTTTTTTTGATAACATGCGGGTCAAAATATTGGGGAATTTAAGCGTATTTGTTTCAATGAATTTCTCGTTCAACTTCCCTCCGAAAAGTATGTTCCCTCTTGTGATGGCTATTCGCATAAACAGTAATTGAGCACTATCAGAAATGTTGCGAGCTGTAAGCGGTTTATGTAGAATGGATCAAGTGAGTGAGGGCTTGATGGACCACAGCTTTGGAATATCCAGTCGAAAGCGTCTGATTGGTCGTGTTTATTCTCCAGTCATCATCTCCATGAACTCTGTAAAGAAAATAGAGATTGGTTTATTTCATCACTAAAAACTATTGAAAAATATATTCATGTATTTTCACCCTGCTCAATTAGGAGACCCATTTTTATTCTAAGGTCTTTTAAAATAAATATTGTGCCACTTTGTCAAATTTAGAAGTAAAATTTCCCAGCCAGGAAATGAACCCTGTACTACTACTACTTCTACTTAACCACCTGAATCAACATAATAGAATTAAGTATTTGTATTTAACTATTTATTTTGTATACGCATAATGAGAGTTTCGGTTGATCCCCGGATTTAAATTCACTATGGATGTGATAAGATAGATTTAAAAAATAATGATTATTATCCACTTTATAAGAATATAATTTTTTTAAGTGCATTTAAATAAATAAATTTGTATTTAGAGTCTACATATCAGTCATATAACTGATTTTCAGTGGGGGACATTAAACCAAACCAACCCTGTAGGCCCCGACGCAATCGACGAGTTAACGATAACCAACCAAAGATCGATATTTTTAATAGGAAATATAGCAAACAGTGGTATGGACAGTGCGAACACCCGCAAATCATCGCCAGAATCAACAAGGCCGATTCAGATTCTTTGAATTTATTATGTGCCTCGTTGCTAGTAGAGAACCTGGATCGTATTAACTAGTTGCTAGGACGGCTAGTACTGTTTTGATGTAACTAAATCATAGTTGAACTTTCATTCATTTAAACTTAAATTATGTATTGTTCGATTTATGAATTCGATATTTTTTTAATGTTGCGTTGTAAAGTCAAATAAACACCCGCCCTGATTATGTTGAATCGTACTTTGATTGATTTATATAACCTATTCAGATGAAAATAGTGACAATTATTTTGACGTAATGACAAATAAAATTCACATGTGTATTTAAAAAATATATTTAATAATGATATTGATTGATTTAGATAGATGTCGACGTACCGTCGAAGTCCACAGTCCCTGATCCGTCAGTGTCGATTTCCTGGATCATGCCTTCAAGGTCATCGGGTCCCAGCTTGTCGTCCAGGGCAGCCAGGATCTCCTTCAGGACCTGGGTGGTGATGTAACCGTTTCCTGGACACGCAAATAAGCCGAGCATTAGATCCCTTCTGTCCAGCTGTACCCACCCAGAATTATTTCACACAATATACGAAAAATAATTCGGAAATACGAAATTCAGTACTCATAAATGGCAATAAAGTACAGTAAGTATAAGTATAAAGTAATCGTCACAGTACTGCTACAATCTATTCAGATCTACAATGCAACAACAATCAAGATGATATGAATTTTATCGTCTTGGTAGCTTAGGGATAAAGCACCCGACCGGCAATCGGGAGATCGGGGTTCAATACTCCGCTACAAGGTTTTTTTCGGATTTATTTCTATATAAAGATAATTCAATCGCATTTTTGTTTTTAAAACAATACCAAAAATCAAAATGAAAATAACAAAATTATCCTTTTCAAGTTTACACGCGTATTCATTTCATACGCTGGTTTTATAATTTTTTTGTCTTCCAAACAAGAAATTTGATTACAGAAGCTTAGAACTAAGAGAACACTCGGTGTTTACCATAAGCTACATTATTTAATTGCATGTTTGTTTTTTAAATGAAGATCAAAATGTAAATATCCAAAAGTATACTTTTCAAGTTTACACAATTGTATTCATACGCAGGTTTTATAATTTTTGTCTTCCAAACAAGAAATTTGATCACGGAAGCTTAGAACTAAGAGTACACTCGGTTTTTATCATAAGCTACATGGAAAATAAATTTACATGAATAAAAATCTTGGAAATAATTTTACACCCAACTGAATTGCATAGATTTGTTAACGTTATAGACACCAACGATAAAGAAGAATATGGATCTGTAAAGACAATGCGGGGTCTACAGTTAATCCTTACCTTCTCTGTCGTAGAGTCGGAAGGCCTCCTTGAGCTCCTCCTGCATGGCCTCTGCGTCTTCCTCCTCAAGGAAGTGCGCGGCGATGCGACAGAACCCGTCGAAGTTGACTTTACCCGCGCCTGTGACCATAAAACACCTAGATTAGTACAACAAAATCTCCTCATTTCAATCCAGAATTTAAACAAGTCCATCGCAGCCGGGTATTGGGTATTTGGTTCAATACCCGGCTGAGATGGATTTTTAATTTTGATATAAATATTATTATTTTTCAAGAGGTTTGTGTAATTTGTGTAGGTTCGTGTGGGTTTGCAGGTTCGTGTAGGTTCGTGCAGGTTCGTGTAGGTTCGTGTAGGTTCGTGTAGGTTCGTGCAGGTTCGTGTAGGTTCGTGTAGGCTCGTGCAGGTTCGTGTACCTTCAGGATCTGTCTCGTCAATGAGCGCCTGGAGTTCCCCGTCGTCGAAGAGTTGACCCATGGTGTTAAGGATGGTCGAGATCTTCAGAGTTTCGATGAAGCCTGACTTCGAGGTGTCGAACATCTGGAACGCCTTGCGCATGACTGGAACACAAGCAATCGTGTTCTATTTTGAGAACGCCGCTTCTTCAATGGACGAGATGAGATGGAGATACAATCCTGCTCTCTTTGTATCTTTCATCCACTAGAGTTCATTAGAAATTACGAGAAACTAAATATAAAATCAACGACTATATTTACAATATTTTGCAATAAACAAGAGGTTGACTTTTGGACGGACGAATGACAGCCTAAACTTCGTGGCACCATATTTGTGTATTTATCAAACTTTAGCCCCGTTCACAATCAAATAGCGTACATAACTCATGGAAATTACAACTTGAACCCGTTGAATTCCCATACAATTGTCCACATCTATGTTCGTGAAGTTACCACCAGGCGTACGTGACGGAAAGCACGTCCAACTTCATATTAAGCCCTAATTGTAAAAATTTTCGAAATTTGGACTTTAAAAGATCAACTGAATAAATAACATGGGTCAAAGGTGTTTATATAAAAAAAAAATGGACGTTCACATTTTATCCGTATAGTCTAACTGGGTAAATTATGTATAGCCATCAGTAATTGTCTGGTGGATTCAGGTTTACATTTTTGTAATTAATTGGTTGTGAACGATCATTTTTTTTACTAGCTAATTTCTTTTGTACGCTAATAGATTGAGCTACTTCCGGTTTTCGCTTCAGGTCAGGAAAATGATGATGATTTCTGTTGCTTAACGTCTCATATTAGTGCACTAAGGCTATTCGAGACGATGAGTGGTGATAGATGACGATGAAAGTCGATGACAAAAAAGCCATGCCTTATGCGGGATTCGAACCCACGCCTTCGGACCAGCGCCTAATCGTTGTGCCACGAGAAAAGGTGGCTGTTATAATACTGCATGTTAAAATGGTGAATGAATTTTACTTGAGAACGTGAAACATTTTCTCTCTCATTTTCTGGTCTGGATTTTAATTGAATTGCATTTTGTATAAACCATTTTTTTAATGTCTGGACCGGCACCTCCACCATCACCTCCAAAAATAATAATTATTTCGTTAGCCGAAAATCGTGTACCTTTCTTTTACTATTGAGTCTGCCCATTAATAAAAGACAACCTGAAATTTCTGGAATCCTCACACCTCTACTTTACATCATAGCTGTGAGAAGCTGGGTATTGTTAATGTCTAAAACGTGCACAGTTTAAAACATATATAATGTAGACCTACATTAATACTTATTTAAAAAGAAACTTTAGTAGAACAGGTAAATGATATTTAACAATTAATTGAACTCAACACTGCTCATAGGTGGGAAAAACAAGTTTTTTTTATTGTGTTGCAATATTTCGAAAAGTTTCACTTTTCTTCGACAGACAGACAGACTGTTGATAATCTTGTGACTCTTTATCTTTAGGCGCCAGCTGTACAAAGTGGTATCATGATCTAATGCTTCCTAATGCATCCAGCCTAGTTTTGTCCCATTTCTTTCTCGCGTCTCTCTAACCATCCATCAATCAATCGTTCACCTTATATCTAAATCAAAACAAAACCCGTAGATGGAGAGTAACCTTAAGATGGACGCATTTCATCATTATTATTGTAGTGTAATGTAAATCGTATAAGTGAAATATATGGCTAATTAAAAAATATGGTTGCATGAATATTTTTATGACGTTGGTTATTCAGAATCTCTGCTCAATGTCACAAAGCAATAAAATTCGTAAATATACTAATTATTATTTTAAATCAAATTTTTATTACCAAAGTATTCTATACGAATTCCACTTCCGTTACCAATAAACACGCTCGATAAATTCGCAACCTCGACACAAATGTTGCATGATTAGTAATAACCGAAGTAAGCTGATAATTTTTTATGGTTATTCTATAAACATGGGATGTGCTTTTTATAATTTTGGAAAAATGTTGTTATATCCGCTTATTATAATTTTATGGATGTTGTTGTTCTTATTACTGAGAACTCCCAAACAGACTGAAGATACAAGGACATTCGCGACTGGCCTTGCTACGTACACGGGCTTCACATGCGGTGGTCTGTTAGAGAGTTCTACGAACTCATGACTGCTTTCTGATATGAACACCAACTAGTCAGTACAACTATTTACTCTGATTTTCATGGGACCTACAAATATTGTACACTGATGACGATGCCAGCTTACAAAACATAAATTTACCAGTATTCAGTCATTTTGTGAGACTTACTTGAGAAAAAAGATTTTTTTCGCCTTAATCTGACAACGGGTTTAGATATTTTTCTCTACGCGTGATTAAATTAGCACAGATAGCTTTGATTTGGACCGTTATCATTAACTTTAAAATTTGGGTTTTAGTTTACTCGATAACACTCAATGTGATTTTGCTCTAGTATAATGTGTATTTTCCCAAGATTACAGTTCCAAATAAATTAAAACATTGTATTGGTATATGCATGTGGGTTAATTAAAAAATATAGAGTTAAAATTTAAAAAAAAAAATGTAAATATGATCTTAAAATTAGATGCCTATAAAACTGTTGCATTCCATTACGAGGTTGATGAAGTTTTTTACGATTCTAATAAGAGACACGCAAATCAAAATTTTGATGAAATTCAAGAAAGAAAGAATGAAATATTTTTGTCACTTACTTTGCATTTTCTGGTCATCATCATCCTGGAATTAAAACAGAAATAGATCTAAATTAATAACTTTAATATTGAATCATTTATTATTTCAAAATAAATCACAATTATTTCCACTCTTAGTTATTTACTTAAAATGTAAGTAAATACACATTATGTGTTTGTGAACCGAAATTGGAATGGATTTATTTTTATGTATTTATTTTATTTATTTATTTAACGTCTATTCTATTGATTTACAAAAGGAGGACAACTAAATAAATCTAATTACATAGATGCAGACACAACAATGAACTACAGTTAAGTAAATATTTGAAAAAGCAATATATAACAACAAAGCATTAAAAGTTAAAACACAACAATTTTGGTAACAAATTCAAAAAGGATATTAAATGCAATTACTAAATGAATCGAAATTGAAATGGATAAAACCTCTAGCAAGAAACCCTGTCGAACCACGACTCACCATCTTGTTATTGTTGAGAGAACTCCGACGAGTTGTAGGACGCACTACTGGCTTGAGTGTACTGCCGTTCAGTCACCAAGGCCCGCGTCCAGGCGTCCCGACGCTTTATAGCATCCATCCTGTCCTCTCTAGAACGGGCTGCAAACTCGCGTTTCTAGGAGTTGATATTATTTTTACTACGTATCATCAAAGAGACGTTGGCGAAGAGCTCGCAAACTCTAGAAGACATTCTCACAAAAAATATAGACACACTTAAAAATAGATTTCGAAAAAAAACTTAAAGAAATTGATATGTATTTATAAAAATACACCGTGAGAACATGATTAAAGAACAGTTGATTTTGCTTCGGTCGCCCCTAACGTGAGGAATGATATTGGCACTGGAGTTGCGCACGTCATTACTAGGACTTGTGCTAATTAGCCGTACTCCTACGTCAGCGCGTCTCTTATGCCACGCGTAATTACACAGCCGTAAATATTGTTCTTGTCGTCTTGCGAGGAGAATCACTAATTGAAGATTTATGTCTGCAGAAGTATTTGCTAATTAGTTTATATGATTTAAATCTATCTTTCTTTTGTTTTTGTGATTGTTCTTCATCCTTGTGTGCCACCACTTATCGTCTCACACAAACCCTATTGCAATCACAGATAAGTTATTGTCTAAAAACAGTAATCCAATTCACCATCGCATAATTCTTTATTGAACCGCTGTGTAAGCGTATATAAAGTGAAACAAATTTAGTGTATTTTTAGTGTCGTTTATAAAGAAATTATTTCGTTATTTCCTCGTTCAATTGCATTAAATAATATGAAATAAGTATACAATGTTATTTTATTTAGTTGTCTTTGAGAACGAGATTCGAACATTTCCGTATTAAACCAATTGTAATCATAACGTGCCACTCTTTCAGATATGAAAATAATTATACGTTACATTTCTCCTACCTTTTTGTAGCTATTTTTTCGATGTTTTATAAACTAGAATAAAGTTTTTTTATCTATCATTTATAAACATAAAATTAGTAATTTTGTTCCATAAATGCACCTATAGAAGTTAATTTAATCTGGCCAATTAATATGGATGATCACGGAGATCCAGAGCGTACTAATCGATGCAAAGTACCAACAGAAAGAAAAAAATATCAGTAAATATATAACAAAAGTATTAAATTAATGATTATGAACATTGTTGTAAAAAGATGATGCAAATTGATCATTGAGTGCTTCAGAACAGTGGGAACAATTATGTCAATAAAGTGAATTAATTAATCCTTTCTTTGAATCATTTTTCGCGCTCTTACCTTACCTACCTTAACCTACCTACTTTAACATGTTTGAGAGAAAATATAATTTATAATTTTGTGTTTTTATATTCACTTACTTAATTTATTTTATTTATTTATTTATTTATTTATTTATTTATTATTTATTTAACGTCTATCCTATTCAGTTATAAAAACTGATTTACAAAGGAGGACAACTAAATAAATCTAATTACATAGATGCAGAAACAACAATAAACTACATTTAAGTAAATATTTGAAATAGTAATATTACTACAACAATGCATTAAACACAATAATTTTGGTAACAAATAAAAATGACATTAAATGCATTTAATGAATGAATCAAATATAAAAAAGGGTGGGGAATGAAAAGAAGAAAAAAAAGAAAAAGAAAGAATATGAAGAATATAAGATTATGTTACACACTTTGTTGTCAATATATTGTATAAGCAAATACAAGTGTCCAAAACCTCATGAACTTAAATTTAATTATTTTCTTAAATTTGAAAACAAACCGTAATTAAAATACAAGATATCAATGGCATGGGTTCAACAGACAATCCAAAGCCAATTAGAGCGTGGGCAGTTTCATTCAGTGTGTGTAAGTGGAGATTAAAAACAAAGTAGTTTCTGAAGTAAGTGGTAAGTGTAAATGTATTTGATTTGATTAGTTTCACGAAAGAAGACTCGATACGAATGAGCATTTTTCTCCCTATAGTGGCCTTCGCCAGTAGCTACATTGTACGTCATTACATCGAGTGAAGGCTACTTACTACAAAATAAAAACAGAAATGAGGCTATTAAATTAAATAAATGTTCTCACTGTACTAGATCGAGTGCTAGGTTTTGCTTGTTAGGTAGAAATACGCAGCAAACTAATGTATGGGTTAACAATAGTTTACAGGGTCATCATCCAAGGATACTACGTACTACATGTCGCACATAGGCCAATTATTCTCGAATACATCAACTGCTGCGCTATCGTTTGGAACGAATGTACATCTGGATGAGTGTATTTTTACAATCTATAGTTAATTATGAGCCTTGACTATGCGGACATTGTTTAATCGTTCTAGGGTGAAATGTTTAGAAAGTCACAGGGTTTCAAGGTGATAACGTCGATGATATCACTCAACGGTTCATGGAATAGGAAATCTGTAGAAAATGTTTTTTACTCTAAAGATGTATTTAAACCACGTATTCTATAATATAATACTAAACTAAAATGAGTATTTATTAAATGTCGTCAAATGATGACGTTACTTATATTTTTCGTTTTTGAGATTCTAAAATTGTTTAAAATTATTAGGGTTTTGGTGAAATTCTTAATAATTTGCCTCTTATCGTGTGTTTCACAAAAACTAGTACCAATCTAAAATTACCCAAGAAAAAAACTATTTTGAAACTAATCTCAAATTAATACAGGGCCTACACTCAAACACACAAAAATATCCATCACAAAATGACACTCGCTCTTGGTCATACGCATATTGTATTGTAACTCCGCGGGTGTTCGCACTGTCCATAATTCTGATTGCTATAATTAACCTATTAAAAAAATATCGATCTTTGGTTGGTTATCGCTCACTCGTCGATTGCGTCGGGGCCTTCAGGGTTGGCTTAGTCGCTTTGGTTTAATGTTCCCACTAAAAATCAGTTATATGAATGAGTGGGAAGACTCTAAATACGTTTTTTATATTTATTTAAACCGAGTGACAAAAAGTATCCATTAAGTAACTATTAGCAGTTTTTGTCTGACGAGAACGCTCAACAGTCACGGTGCATAAAGAACGTTGCAATGTTATGGTACTTATGGGAAGTTATTGATCTTGGGACCTGGCTCGAAAGTTACCAAATTTGCCATTTTCATTGGTGAACCCGATTTATTGTCGGTTAGTCGGTTACTTACTAAAATAATTATACTGTAAAAATATTTTGTTAATTTTATTTTCGTGGATCACCCCTATATAAAGATGGGTAGATATAATAAAGGGTAAACGCGGGAGGGGGGGGGGGGGGCGATTTGTACCGATTTTAAAATGTTAGTCGAAAAGAAATTCGGAAATTGAACACGACGTTTGCTCTCAAGTAAAGTACTCTTGAGTACAGAAGAAGTATGCACTTTAGGTTCATGTACGCTCTCAGGTTACGTCATACGTGGGTATAGTGGGAGTTTGTGTGGGTGAATGGGAGCCGATAGGCCGGCATAATCTTCTTTTAGACTTACAGCTGGTTGCTGGCATCTCCACCATACCCTCTCTCAAATAACCGTGCACCGACGAGACGGAAATACGCATGCACAACACTAACCTAATGACGCCCTATAAATTCTAGACATTTCATGAAGTTTTTACTACCATGCATAAAAAGTATATTATGTACATTCTTGAGTGATGTTCCGAGGAAGATATACACATTAAATCTACGAGAGCAATGGTCCGATGCAGTCAACTATTTGTACTCTGCTTTTGTCGAGCCCTTTTTGTATTTGCCTACACAAACAACTTAAAATTTGTGTATTATTTCTGTCGTTCAAAAAGTGAACAACCACATAGATAAAGTGTTCATTTACTAGAATAAACCATATTTTAATGCTAGTGCAGCTGCCGAACTACATAATTAAGAGATAAAGTCTACAAGCCTGCATAAATCTTGTATGGAAATCAAGTCAGGAATTTAAAAAAAACCATCTCAGTCGGGTATCGAACCTTTTCTCTCGGACGCTTTAACCCCTATGAAACCGAGACTGTTAACTTATAAACTTCTGGATTGTTGATGCATTATAAATCTGAATAGATTGGAACAGTACTGCAATGATTCTGCTGCTTTTCAAGTGACCAAATTAACATTATTTATAATGTCATAACCTTACTTAAGTATGAGCGCAAGTTTATTTGATTTCTTAAATCTGGAAACACTCATTGGGAGTAATTGATTAAATGGACATCAATCCATCCACATCAACAGGGTATCGAACACGGGATGGAAGTCGCCCCCCCCCCCCCCACACACAGAGGTCGTCTTAACCTTACGTTTTTAGCCACATAGCAGGAAATTCGTCATTCGCCGAGCCACGTTGGCGTTTAGTTTGTGGCGCCTCGCGTCTAATAACGTACGTGTCATAAGCTATTTAGAGGCCGGTGGAAGGGAAATGATCGTGGTATTGTGGGTTTATCGCCGCTTGTAATGTGAAATGTTCAGTTTGGAATTGAAAACTTCCAGTTTGAAGTGAGTTTTCGCTATACATCGGCCTATAAAATATACATTTGTAGTATTTCCAGTGCCAGCATTTAGACACAATAATAATTAATCAGATATTCTGCATCTAAACTCAAAATTAAGTTATTTTGCAGTTTTTTTGTAAGAATTCCCTCTGTAAGGTAGAAGTTAATTTGTAGAAATGAAACAAATTATAAATCGTTATGTTATACCGAATATGCCTTGTTGATATTGGGGGCATGAGCCCCTCCTCCCCATATCCCCTAGGCTAGAGTGGCGTATTTTGACCTATCGGTTGACGAGCCCTTAATCGAATTTAAACCAAACCATATACTATCCGGGACTCGAACCTAGGGTCCCACCTACACACCATACCACGCAACTACAGTTGCCATGGGCTAGAGCCATCTGCCAACTCAAGACAAGACTAGATTGTATACTAAACTCCGACGACTGACAACATATCCAATGTTCTTGAAGGTGTCGTAGTAATTTGCCTGACGGGCGCTCAAACCAAGACACTTTCATTAACAAACCCACATTCCGACTAAAAATAACCCGCTAGTGGGTGCAGGTGATTCTTTATGATCCCATTGGCCAGATCGTCGCCACACGACCAATGGAGGGGACTCAAAACTACGACGTCACATCACAGCTCGTTGTCCCATCGGAATGCGCCAGATTTGCGTTGTATAAAAATGGATCTTTAATATATTTGAGAGGAAATAATTAAAATGGATCAAAGAAAGTACGATAAGAGATTCACAACGATGGGTCCATTCAGTGCCAAGAGGCTGTCACCTCGGTATTAATTGTTACCCTAATTAAGTTGCCATTGCAATAAAGTTACAGTTAACAATGCTAAAATTTAATTTATAGCTTATAACAGCGAACAGTTGACATAGTGAATGATGTGATGTATAATTCAGAAATGTTTGCGAATATCTCTCGAGAGAGTAGAGGAAACGATGAGAGTTACACAATGGTGTAGTCGGTTGGTGTTATTGTTTTGTTTTGTTTTGTTTTATTGTGGTTTTATTGGGCCGGGAACGTAAGATTCAAACTATAAGTATTAGATAAAGTTTGTGGGATCTCTTTACTTTTTAAGTCCCATTGCAAAATCATTTTTGTTAAATTAGGCTAATTTTTATAAAGTAGTATTAATTGCTATGGTAATACCAATTAATAGAATGTAAAATATCTGGAGGCCCGAAGACTTGCTTTTTGTACGCATTGTAGGTGATTGTTGTCAAGTTTCAATAGGTACTTGTTAATTATTTACACCTCAAAAAAGTTATATTCAAACATTTATTTGCGAAATATTTCGGTGACATCCGTAACCTCGCGTCTGAGGAAGGTGTGTGCAGTGTAATTATCATTCTCCGTTTAACAAATGCTGGTGTTTTATTAAATTATTGTTGTTCTTCAATCTACATTATAGTTTTTAAGGACAATGCACACATATGTATAGATCATTGCGAAATATTCCAACTATGGCTTCTCATTTGGTCAATTTTTATTTTTTTTTTTAAATTAATATTTTGCATTAATTTTTTTCATATCATTTAACAGACTAAACATGCCAATGAACATGTCAATGAAGTAATCGACACAATGGTTAGAATATTATGAAGATTATGATCGCCACAAGACAGCCACACACAAGCAAGGATTTGAACCAGATCATTAAGAAATATAATAGGAGAAGTGAAGTTTGCAACGAAAGAGTCCACTATAACGCACTATATACACATCTTTCCCTACCTCACTTTATCATTGCTTAATTTCTAAAAATATATTGAAAGTGAGAAGCACGTTATATTATGTAGCTTGTGGGTGTCTGTCTGGGGGCGTGTGAATGTCAACACACACATTAATTAACGCGTGGAGTGTTCATACACTTGCGTTGGTTTGATTAGTGTGCGATTCTCCCTCCAGGCTGGTGTGTTATTAACTGTCACGTAAACCGTGATTGATTGAGCTAGCTGTAAAATAAAAATATGTAAACACATCTGTATTTCGAGTCTACGCACTCTTATAGACCTCTCAGAATTGATTTCATTATGGGACTTTTATTATGGGAACGAACCAATCCTGTCGACGCCGGCACCAACGACAACCGAATAATGGCCATCCAGTATAAGTTGAAATGAGGACCGCTTGTTAACCACGATTCGATTTCGTGATACATAAGCGAACGAAAACTTATTCGTGAACGACAGGTTGTCGCTGTTGGCACGTTTAATACCACACTTGGATGATTTTAAGGAAATGATTTGAAAACAAAACAGTTTCGTATGTGTCTAGTTCTAGAAATAATTACGAACGTGAACATAATAACACAAGGTGACGATTTTTAGCTGTGTGATACATTCCGTTACTATCTAAAATATTATATATAGAAAACAATTTTAAAAATTTTACCTGTGAGTATATACTCAATACAGATTGACGACTCATGTATGTAGAAATAAATAAAAATTCTAAAATGTTGAATGTGTAAACTGTGCATGTGAGTTGCCCTACCTACTGATTTATATTGTGCAATTATTTTACCGTTAACTACAATCTACCCTTGCTAACATTACTCAACGAAATGCATCGCGATAAAGCTTAAACAAGTTTAATTAATTACTTTGCCCTTCTCCTTAGCCTAACGTAATTTTAATTGCGTTGAACGACGAACATCAGCGCAAGGTTTTAATGTACCTCAAAATAAACTTTACGAACTCTCTAGTGTGAAGGAACGAAGAAGATATCTAGAATGCCTGAATGAATGGACCTATAAACTCTTGAATAGTAAACAGAAAAAACGTAAACAATCCATGAAGATCTCTCCCGTGAATTGACGAGCGAACAAATAACCTATTGTCTGAGGATAGCTTCTGATTAACGACTCTCTCTATGCTCTTCGCCGAGAATCTGTTTATGCAACGGTGTTGCTATTTTAATGTTCCGAAGATTTCACGCTTCTCCTTTCTCTGAATAGAATACTCATCCAGTTCCGTGCCAAAAGTTGACTCCCCCCCTTGCCCCCCCCCCATCTCACCTAGCAGCATCCGTTGGCTCTGCAACCAAAGTATTATAATTGTTTACAATCCTTCCTTTTCATATTTTAGGAGCTCAGAAAGATCATTTTTTTGCGTGACCTATATCTGGTTTTAGATCTGTCGCCCTAGACTTTTGCGATGTGTCACCGCCATCCAGTGATCCATGTTGCAACATGGTAACGAACCATTGACAGGGAACGAACATCGCGGGATGTCGTGTTGTTATTGGTGCGCGCACGTGCACTGTTGCCGTCCTGCCACGTACACGATTTAGCCACTAGTCACTTTACAATAAAATTGAATCGCAAATTATGTTCTTTCTAACATCCAACGGCATGGGATAATACATAACGTATAAACATCTATCATGTCCTAGGTTCGAATCTAGAAGACCTGGATTTGAGTCCGGCCTGATTTAGTATAATTATTATATGAGCTTGGTATTGCATTTTATACTTTATGAAAACGAAATATGTTGTATGTTTAGTTATAATTTTATGGAAAATTGTTGTGTGATTATACTCTGATGCCCGAACTAACTAAAGTAGCAAGGACATTCGTGTTCGACCTCGCTACGTACCCATGCGTTACGTGCGTTCGGTGGTCTGTTAGAGAATTCTACGAACCCATTACAGTCAGGATATTCCTTTTTTACCTTTTTGTTGCCTACGAATGTAAGTTACTAATGACGATGAGAGCTTAAAAAATATAAATTCACCTGTTTTCAATCTATTTGTGAGACTTAACATGAGAATTATTATTATAACTTTATGACAATATTCAGATACAACAAGTACATATGAATATTGAAGGAGGAAGACAACAGAACATCCCACATGGGGCCTGCCACCAGCGTTAATACCAAATAAGATTAATTTTTAGATAATTTTAGAATTTGGTTGTTAATTTTACTCGAAAACATAATTAATGTCATGAATTATGATGGGTAAAATATTGGTTGTCGAGAGGATACAAAATGTGTTCTACAAAATAATAAAAGCATAATTTGCGCGATCTCAGTATTTTGGATTAGAACTAAATAATTTAGACTCACATTTACGGCAAACAAATAGTAATACACCTAAAATACAATTCAATTTTTTATTTTATATTAAGTGAGTATTCTATTAATCGTTTACAACAAAGAGAAAATCTCCAACACGTTATTAGAAAGCTAAGCTTCCATATAATCACCACTGTTCTCCCGTCCGCGCGTGTGACGCGACTCGCTATAAAGACCGAACGAGACGTCCGATTGACATGCTTATTTGCTGGTCCTAGGTTCGAACCTAGAAGACCAGGGTTCGTGATAAACGAACTAATGCTTGGCGATCAGTTGTAAGTTTTAACCCATAAACTGTGTTCTGTAGCGATTTGTAATAATTTCCGCAAATTTGTTGTCATTAATATTTTATTACATTTTATAACTACTGAGATTCTTAGAACAGTTAGGTTTAATTAGTATAAACAATAATTGGACTCATCATGTTATTTAAGTAAATTAATATATTAAATTAAAGGTAAAGCCTGTTATACATGTTTATAATCGGATATGATAGGAGCAAACTATGTAAACTATGTACGTTTTGGTTTGGATTTCTTTGGATTTTATACTTTAAAAATGGAAAAGTTCAACATTTTGGTTTGGTTTGTGGTTTCAAGTCTTAATTCGCCAAAGTTTTCGAAATATTTTAATTTCATTGCAACGCATTTAATACAAGTACAAGTACAATGGCAAATGAAAGTCAATCGTAGGGAAATTCTCATAAGTGAATAAATAACGTGCGAATTGTTAACATCTCGATGCTTGAAAGTGAGATTATAATAAGGCTCATGCTTGGATCGTGTGAGGTGTCTTGACCAGACTTCTAATACTTCACTGTGACTCTAAGTATTGTTAAATAATACGAGGGACAAGGGTGGTCAGTGTGTCTAAACTAGCCACTTCGTAACACAACCCACACATCTAGTATCATACGTGCTTTGCTTGGAAGGTGGACAAGAACGCCAGTGTCCATGGCGGAGACAAGTCAGTTTCATATTAATTAATTATATATAAATATATATATATATAATATATAATATATTTATACATATTATTACATACATTACATACATTACATACATATTATTATACATAATATATATAATATATATATATATAATAATTAATTATTTAATTAAATCTCAATCAGGTGTCAACTCTAGTCTGGGTCTCTAAGGATACATAGCAAACACTTCGGGTACCCCCCCCCCCCCGGCCGCCCACTCTTGTCTTGAATAACTGGCATCGTTCAATATCTCTTATATTCTTCGCAAATCTAGCAGGTTACAGATATTTGTATTGTACAAATAGTAAAATAAATTTGCAGGAAAACTATTATGCATTGAAAATTAAAAAACTACATGACTCTGATTATTAAGATAATAACTAATAACAATGCATCCAACAAAGAATTATAGGAACACATTCGAAATAATAATGGCATTCCCGTGATAAATCCAAGAGTTTCAACATAGCATATCAAAATGTGTTATAAAATATGTCTGTCTCCTTATGGAATGCTCTTACAAATCAATTTAAACATACAGCGGTTTCAATAGCGCTGTCATAGATTCTTTTCTCTTACAAATAAATTTAAACATACAGCGGTTTCAATAGCGCTGTCAAAGATTCTTTTAAGTAGGGTTTGTATAGTACCGTTTTGTTTAGATTTTGTTTAGTTTAGATAATATTTTTTGATGTTGTATTAAGGACTGTGCGGGTAGAATTTTTGACTGTCGGGTCAGGTTCGGGAACAACACTGCTTAGGGTTTTCACGTCGGTCGGCCATGGCATATTGTATAAGCTACTGGACCGGCACCTCCACCAATAAAGTACGTAAATCCTGGACCGGCACCTCCACCAATAAAGTACGTAAATCCTAGACCGGCACCTCCACCAATAAAGTACGTAAATCCTGGACCGGCACCTCCACCAATAAAGACGTAAATCCTGGACCGGCACCTCCACCATCCTTCCAAAAATATATTTTGTTTTACCCGAAAAATCAGTTAACTTTCTTTGACAATCGGTTTGGCTCCCAAATACCCGACCCGACCCAAAATTTCGGGTACCCGCGTAGTTGTGTTAATTTTGATACTGTATATATAACTTGATCATTGTATTTGCTAAGAGGGTGACAGGTACACATGTACTATAGGGTCGACGCTCTTTTTATCACTCTCGCAATTTATATTTTCAATGCAACATATTCAAATGTTAATTGTAAGAATTTTCACATTAATAAATAAAAATAATAATAATTAATTGAATAGTTAAATCTGATAGCAATGTTTTATCAATGCAAATGTAAAAATAACCATACGTTTCTGTATCAGCATGTTTTCGTTGCACAAATTTCATACCAAGGCGTAGCCCCTTAAGGTAGTTATTCTTATATTATATACTTTTTCTTTAAATATTTAAACCATAACTTTCCTCTCCGCAAGCTGCTAAGGGTGACAATTCATGATGATCGTTTTCTTACGGGCACACTTCGGCAATCCCCATCACACCTACACACGACAGATGTAAATAATATAATCATACTGTCAGATTATCGAACTCTTAATAAACGAACATTTTCCTCTCAAACACACCGGTACAGCAGAGTCAATAACTCACTCCCAGTGTAACCCATGGATTCCATCTGCAACCGAATCAATCTTAACCACCTTGTTTACACTGCGGCCATGTGACATTCATTTTTATATCTATTCTTTTTTTAAGGTGTATGCACAATAATCGTGATTTGAGGTTATGCGGAACAGTGCAGCCGATGTTCGACTGGAATAATTGCCAGCTCAGATGGATTCCGTTTAAAAAAATACAACAAATTAAAAACAAAATGTGGTACGTTAGTTCAATAAAATAATTTAAAAAGTGCGTAGTTAATATATACTAAAGTATATCAATTTAATCTCTCTTAAAAGGTATTTCATCGTGGTACTGATCCAACAATTAGAATTGCAAATTGTGTGACACAAAAGCCAATTGTTTTGAGTCGTCTTTACCTTGTGCATCTGTCCACTACCTCAATGTGTCAGGCTCCACATGAGTTGCGGCCGCTGGTATTTATAACTGAACATACGTGACAGTAATTAACAAAGCTGTCACTTAGGATTGTCGGACAAAAATCTTAGCGTACAGAAACGGACAAAGGACATCTAAAATTACAATTGGTATAAATAGTGTCGTCCCACATGTGTATTACAATTTGATTAGCTTTAGTCATCAAGGTCACGATCACGGTGCCCAGTAACTCGGCTTATATGCGTGTCACGCCAATAATAATATAACATTATTTAGGTTTCATAAATATATTCTTGAGACAAATGTTTCTGTTGAGCACATATTATTGAGAGATATGAGGGAACATTACTTTTATCTAAAACGAAATGTGTCAGGTGGTGTTCGTTGACTTCAAACAACTCCCATCAAGAAGACGAGGAGAAGGGGCTCCAAAGACGAAGCTCGTTCGCCGGAAGCTAATTGTTTTCCACATACGGATGTTTGAGAACTGCATTATTTTGTATAGCAATCGCGTTTTAAGGTAAATTTGTGTGAAATAACTTTGAAACATAAAGCCAATGTTCCGTTGATAAGTACAAGTTTAGTTATTCAACTCTTTTGTTACCTATTCAATAAATATTGTCCCTGTGTGCATGCATTCGTTCCATAGGCTACGACCACTCCCCGTTCTATATTCCATTTATTTATTATTATTTATAGGTATTAACATTTTTTGTCTGCAAATTTGTCTCGCAATCAACACACAACAAGCTTCAACCACGTGAGTTCTTATTGCGTTCACCTAATATAAATATATATATAAAATTGTTACGCATTATGACGTATACGTAACACAGGATAATAGAATGGTGTTTTTTTAAATTATCTAATATGTTAGGTGAATTAACAATCTCTGGAATAAATTAAAAATACTTCCTTTCATTATTCCCGTCTGTATGAATGAAAGGAGGGAGCATTTTATTTCTATATTGACACGCATACAAAAGCATGAAATATAATATGATAGCCCAAACAAATTGCCGAACACTGTTTGGAAATTGTCCGGTGTTTACACTTGACATGTGTTACTGTAAAACATATATTTTAAATGAAAATTACAAGACGATTTTCATTCCAAATTTATTAACTTGTGAAATACAATATTTAAGGACAAAATCTGAAAAAGGTCCTTGCACACAGTGATTTAAAAAGAGAACAATTGCAAAAATGATCACTAGAAAGAAAGTACATGTTCAGATATTACAGTACCTGAATGTCACATGGCCAAAGAGTGGTATCAAAAATAGCTTCGCGGGCTGGGATGAATAGTGGGAAGGAAATATTGTCACAAAATAATTAGTAATTTTAGAGATTGGTAATGTTTCAAATTAATTTAAATAGAAATTTGGTGACACCTCTTAATTTAATAATAGATCAGGTTGATAAACAAATTATTGAATTATTATCTCATATTTTCTTCATGGATATATTTAATTTCAGTATTCCTAAATTTTGCAGGACTTGTAAATTATTTCTTATTAAGAAAGTGTTATATTCTTCAACAAAGTCAGTGTTAGAGTTCATGCAACTCAACTTTATATTTGAGAGATTTAGCTCACGCTTAGGTTAGTGACACAATCAGTAGAAGGCCCGCCCCTCACACGATTAGGCTCTTGAAAAATAATTTTTGTGACACACATTGAAAACCAACATGAGAGTAAAGCAGATGTGTTATATTATTTTTTATAGATAGAATGTAATATTATTGAACAGTATCAACGAGACGGTGTTTGCAAAATTATGATAGTTAATATACTGACAAAAATTAACATCGGATACACTAAGGTTTTAGTGTGAAATGTATTGATACTGATTATATTCGTGTTGCACAATGTGTCATGTGCATCTTAATGTAGACGTTGAAATATTAAGTTGACACATATTTGTCAAGAGTGAGTTTTCATCATATCAAGCGGTGTCACCAAACGGAGTCATGGGAGCTTCGCAGACGAAGGCACGTGACACGTTGCAACGGTCATCGTAGACAAAGTTCGTATTAGCTCTCATCGCAATGCAGTTTTCAGTTTTTCCACCGTTGGGCTCAGTTGGACCCCACCTTAGAACGTCACCAACTGGGCTGGGTGTCCCTAGCAAAAGGAAAGAACGCATATTTTGTGTGAGTGACGACAGAGAAAAAATTAAACAATAGACAAATTTTACCTTTGTGCTGTGATGGATGGATGGATGGATGGATGGATGGGTGGATGGATGGATGGATGGATGGATGGATGGATGGATGGATGGATGGATGGATGGATGGATGGATGGATGGATGGATGGATGGATGGATGGATGGATGGATGGATGGATGGATGGATGGATGGATGGATGGATGGATGGACGATCGGAGGGACGGATGGATGGATAGGGCAATTCTTTTTTAATTTATCCTGGGATGCAAATGCCTTAATTATCTCATAATCGAAATAATTGGATGAGAGTGGCGAGCGAAGCGAAGATGCCATTTTACTACACTGGAGAAAAAAATCCGGAATGTTTTTCTTTTTTTTCTTCTTTTTTTGTATTATTGTGTGTTTGTTAGCACGTTTCCGGCTAAACCTACACTCCAATTACGATGAAATTTTAAGGAGGCCTTGTTTAAACATAATAGAATGTCTTAAACTAAGGAAGAATATGCATATAGCCTAAATAATAATTTCCGCTCATTGTCTCACCAAATACTGTCGTGTATTGTCCTTCTTGATACAGGTCACTTGCACCAATGTGGATGATACTCTCCTCCCCGGGGCCGTTAGGCACTCCGAGATATCCTAATACCTTAAGCTCTTCCGACGAATCGAAGGAAATTAGGTAAGCTCCCTCATACATGCAGTGCAACGTCGCATTCTGCCAGCTCATCTTGATCGTATTAAACTTGTACACCCCTAGCTCGGGCACTTCCGTGTAACCCGCTGGAACTGCAATCATATTACACAAACGTGCATGTAATGCATTACTGACCCAACCTGTCAAAAAATTCTATCTTGTATATCCAGCACTGCAAAGCAAAAGAACCATCTAGACATTAAGTTACACCTAATAATCATTATAAGGTAGATATCTACAACATTAGATTAAATATCTGTTTTATTTATTTACTTATTTATTTATTTATGACTTGGCTACATACAGCAATTCCTGCCATTTTATAGTGATCACTGATCAGTATAACAACTGATAAATAAATAACTAGGAAAACGCTTAAGTCCCGCCGCGTTGTTGATGAGCGTAATTGGTGCATTGAGCTGCCATGTGTTATGAGGATTTTCTGTTGTTCTGTGACAAAATTATTACAAAGTCGAATATTTTTTTTAAATTAAATTAAATTAAATAAAAAATTGACTTTATTTTTTAATTTTTTTTATGAATCGTAATTTTAAAAAAGGAAAAAATCGTAAAATTGCGATTTTCATAAGAAATAATTATTCGATTGCGCTCAAATTTTACAAGAATATATTAATTCATAAAATTAAAGGGTTTCTGTGAAAAATTCATTACAATAGGATAAAGCATTAGGTGTTTAAGTCGAAGAAATATTTTAAAAATTGAAAAAATTCGTAAAATGGCGATTTTCATGAGAAATAATTTCCGATTGCACTCAAAACGTGGCAGTTCTCAAGTTCAGAGATTTCGAAGGTCTCCATAAAATTTCATCGCAATCGGAGTATCGGTTTAGCCGGAATCGTGTTAACAGACAGACAAAAAACAGAAAAAAAAAAAAAAAAAAAAAAAAAAACATTCCGGATTTTTTTCTCTAGTGAAGTGAAATGGAATCTTCGCTTCGCTCGCTACGCTCATCCAAAAATTGTATTTAGAGTCTACCCACTCAGTCACAGAACTGATTTTCAGTGGGGGACAGTAAATCAAAGAGACCAAGCCAACCCTGTATGCCCCGACGCAATCGACGAGTGAGCGATAACCATCCAAAGATCGATATTTTTTAATAGGTAATATAGCAATCAGTGGTATGGACAGTGCGAACACCCGCGGATCAACGCCAAAATCTCAGAATTTTATTATGTGCTTCGTTGCTAGAACGGCTCCAAAGTCACCGTTTACAAACAAAATCAGAAGTTAATAAACTTCTGACTTTGACGGGAATCGAACCCTGGACCTTCTGCATTGGAAGCAGATACGCTAACAACAAGACCAACGAGCCACACTAATTAATAAACTAATTAATAACTAAATAATTAATAACTAACAACTATGTATTATGATGATGAAGAAGAAGGAAAGTACAGGGGATGTCGTAAGACCATAAACAATAAATTTTTATACATTATATTTTTCCAAAATGAAATGTGGCATTTTAACTTCTACCCGTGTAGGGTTTTCACTTATCCTTTCTTACACGCTCAAACATAAATTTTATTCCGGTTTCCATCACAGTGAAGCTTTTCTTCGTACATCAATTCGAAAACTAATTCGAGAATGTTTGTTGAGAAATAATATAGATTTTAATCAATTATTTTCAGCTATTTGAATCATTGTTCAGGGGCTGTATGACTTATAACTCCAAGGAATAACTTGTGTCTAAGGAAACTATTCTCATCAATTTTTCAGTCGAGATTGCCAGGATTGGATATCATGCCGACGACCAAATGGACAAGCTACCTCATACTTTGCCATAGATTAACGTTCTCGATGGATCTCAATTATATAAATTCCATCATTCACTATTTAAATATCCATACCGAATCTTTTCTTCTTCCAAAGTCCCGACGAGTGACAAACTAACTCATTAGCAGTCGTGCTGGTGCCTATTATCTTCCTCCTCCAATTCATTGACGCTATTGAGTTAACTCCAGCTTCCTTGCAGGGCTGTTTCTCACCGTTAGCCTTGCACACAATGCTCATCGAGGTCTTGGTCAGTAACGGGCAGGTGACATTGGAATCGTCTTGTTCACTCTGAGAGAATAACATCAATAATTTACTCCAGAACCAGAGTTAAAATTATTTATTTTATATTTTTATTATATATATATTTTTATTTGTTTAATTTATATTATTATAAACTATTTATATAGTTGTCAGTTGTGTTAAGAATTGGTCTTATTAGCCAAAAAAATTATTTTATTTTATTTTTCGTTGAAAACCTTCCAAAAGGAACAATGCATACCCCGGCGTTCGAATTAAATCTTTCAATTTCAAAAGTACATTTCCCAAGTCCTCTTTCGTTTAGGATTCTATAACGTGTAACTCAGTATATCAGAGTTATGACAAATGTGAAAGGATTTGCAAGAGCTGTTTAAGAGGAATCGTATTATTTAATGACTGAGGGAATCCTTGGAAAAAACTTCAGTCGGGATTGCCAGTCTCGACGGGAATTTAATCCAGGAACCCCCGAATTAGAGTCGTACGCTTAACGCTTGAGCCAACACACAAAAACCATGAAATAATATACATAAATGTTTGAACTTTAATTTAATAAAGCTTCATTATTTCCTATTCATAAATTTGTAAACTGATGATTTTATATTTCAGAATATTCTGTTTCTGATTGCCTCCGCACACCTTGTATTGAGACTATTTGCAGCATACACAAATTAAACCTATACGAATTGGTGTTAATGATTTGTTAATGATTTTAATCATCTCTACTATATGTAATTGGATGAGCGAAGCGAGCGAAGCGAAGATTCCATTTCACTACACTGGAGAAAATAATCCGGAATCTTTTTTTTTTCTTTTTCTTTTCTTTTTGTATTTTTGTGTGTTTGTCCACACGATTCCGGCTAAACCGATACTCCGATTGCGATGAAATTTTATGGAGGCCTTCGAAATCTCTAAACTTAGAACTGCCACGTTTTTTGAGCGCAATCGGGAAATTTTTTCTTATAAAAAATGCAATTTTAACGATTTTTTTCGATTTTTAAACAATTTCTTCGACTTATTACACTTACATGCTTTATCCGATTGTAATGATTTTTGAACAGAACCTTAATTTTATGAATTAAGATATTCGTGTGAAATTTGAGCGTAATCGAAAAATTATTTCTCATGAAAATAGAAAATTTACGGGTTTTTTCTTTTTTAAAACAATTCTTTGACTTATAACGCCTACATGCTTTATCCTATTGTAATGATTTTTTCATAGAACCTTAATTTTATGAATTAATATACTCGTGTTAAATTTGAGCGCAATCGAATAATTATTTCTTATGAAAATTGCAATTTTATGACTTTTTTTCTTCTTTAAAAATTAAAATTTATTAAAAAAAATTAAGTTAGTTTTTAATTTTATTTAATTTAATTTAAAAAAATCTTCGGCTAAGTAATGATTTTTTCACAGAACAACAGAAAATACGCGTAACACAATGCAGCTCAATGCACCAATAACGCTCATCCAACAACGCGGCGGGACTTAAGCGTTTTCCTAGTTATATGTGTGTATGTATATGTGACAGTACATGCTCCACTTAAAAGAAAACAATTTTTCAGTGCCCCTTAAATTTAATAAATACGCCAGTCAACCAGATTTTGTGTTTTAAATGAATCATCCCGAGTCATACCTGCGTGACTGAGACCAGAAGACAGCTCACTGCTGACAGATATAATATGTTGACATTCATGATGATTTGTGTCAGCTTATCTTCCAGACAGAAGTACTTCCACGTCCACTCGGCCAGAACAAAAAGACTAAAGTGAGCAGTAGAATCCAGTGAACAAATTGTTCAAAAATATCATGTCATGGGTTTGGAGTTGATCGTGTGAAATTCTCAAAATAATGTTTAATCCTAATGTTTCCTGTCCATAACACGATTACAATATTCGTGTAATTGGTTAGTCACATGCAACTGTTTTGCGTAATCTAGAATCCCACGAGAACAAAAAAACTTGTAAAAATAAAGCCAAACCTTACTCAAAAGTAATTAGATTGAAAAGAAGGGCCTTGCTCATGCTCATGTACCCTTCTACATTTGCGCATTCTTAATTCATAAACGTACACTTCTTCCTAACTACATTCTTGAAAAGCTTGGCAAAATAGAATTTGAAACTATTAATTTAAACGCAATAGTTCATACAAATTCTATTTTGACAATAAATTTAAACGTAATAGTTCATCAGATTCTATTTTGTTAAGCTTTTCAAGGATGAAGTTAGGTGGAAACGTATGTTTATGAATTAAGAATGCGCAAATGTAGAAGGGTACATGAGCATGAACTTGGCCTTTCTTTTAGATCGCAATACTTTTGAGTATGTAAGGTTTGGCTATATTTTTACAAGTTGTATGCGTCAGATCTCATTATTTTTTCAATTTCTATTGCAAATTTTTCTTTGTTAATTTAAAATAGAATTATTTCAATGAAATGATATTAATTATAGAATTGCTTTTTGAACGTATTGTAGGTGATTATAGTCAAGTTTCCATAGTTTGTTTGAAAAATACCTCTAAATGGCTTATACTCACTTTATATCTATGCCTTCCACCTAACTTTTTCAACTTTTTCTTTCGTAAAGCTTTACATCACTGTTACCTTAATGTTTATGTGTAATACGAACATTGTAGCCCCACCCGTTTAGTCAGAATCTCTGAGCAGTTGAAACTGACGAATTCGACAGAAGTAGCCAGTAGTAACTGATTTTGAGCGTGTTTCAACACACTTTCCACCCAGAAGGAATGGTCATACCCCAATCAAATTTGGCATGTGATGTAATGTACCTAAATGGCTGCATGGAAACCATATTAAGTTCCAAGAAGCGAACGGCACCCGTCGTGAGTGCTCCCGTCGGTCATTGTGTACTCACTGCAGTGGCATAGCGCCGGGTATTCACCGTATTTCTACGGAAATACCGGCTTTCCTGGACAACCAAGTGCCGGGTATATATAACTCACTGATGCGCATCAGTGACGATGGGAATGTCCATCCCGTGGACTTCGTCATTAACTTGGAACAGTATTTTATTTTCATCACAACATTGTACCGGTGACTATAGCTAATTGTTAAGGCTATTGTACCACCTCTGGCCGATAATTTGAAAGTCGAAGAAACATGTCTGAAAAGTTTGCTGAATGAAAGAAGGCCTTAAAAATAACAGAAAAAAAAATTGTGAATTTTTTTGGGCGGGACATAACCTCACTTTTGGAAATTATATTTAGATTTTTTGACAAAAGTGTAGCATACAAGACTCGTTCAAAATTAAATTTTGAGAATCGGTTTTCTGGACATAGTTTCTACACACCTTTAGCTATAGTCAAGTTATAGCTAAAGATGTGTAGAAACTATGGCCAGAAAACCGATTCTCAAAATTTAATTTTGAACGAGTCTTGTATGCTACACTTTTGTCAAAAAATATAAATATAATTTCCAAAAGTGAGGTTATGTCCCGCCCAAAAAAATTCACAATTTTTTTTCTGTTATTTTAAAGGCCTTCTTTCATTCAGCAAACTTTTCAGACATGTTTCTTCGACTTTCAAATTATCGGCCAGAGGTAGTACAATAGCCTTAATAGCGATAATGTAGCTGGGCGAAATGTCCCGGAATGGGGATCGGTTTTCCTCGATACGTAAGAAAATTTGGCTTCGTTTAAGCGAATCTTTTACGGACATGTTTTGGGCCGAAAATTTACAGAAGATTGTAATGACTGAACTTTTACTACGTCGTTTGATAGGTCCACCCACAACCTATGAATTGATTAATTAGAATTGATTTAGGTGTCCTGTATCATTGCTGTGATCAGTTTGACATGAAATTTTTTAAATAATTATATATCTGATATAATTATATATATGAGTCAAGATTTGAACACAAAAATGAAGATTGAACCCAAGAATAAAGATTTCGCGTTCGGTGGTTTCTTCCGCGAAAGTTTGATTATACTCCCTGATTTGCTGTTCCTGATTTTTGGCAAACCTCATATTCGTTTGAGTGGGATCGTCTAATAAATCAGTTTTTTTCTTTTCATTCTCCACCCTTTTTTATATTTGATTCATTCATTAAATGCATATAATATCATTCAATTTGTTACCAAAATTCTTGTGTTAAATGCATTGTTGTTGTAATGCTACTATTTCAAATATTTACGAAAATGTAATTTATTGTTGTTTCTGCATCTATGTAATTAGATTTATTTAGTTGTCCTCCTTTGTAAATCAGTTTTTATAACTGAATAGGATAGACGTTAAATAAATAAATAAATAAATAAATAAATAAATAAATAAAAACCACAAGTCAATGTCGGCCTTTTCATCACACAGCTAAAAAGAGTGAAACACCTGTCTAATCTAACGTCGCCGCGGGTATTTTTGCGACTGTTATTCACCTTGTTTCCGGCAAACTTGTAAAATATTCTTCTGTCAGCAAAGTTGACGACGACAGAAGAGACGCTTTCCATGTTACGTGACTTAGAAGACGCAGCTTCAAGGCGTCAGTGAGGAGCGTAAAGTCAGCGGTCTGGCTACAAAGGGGGTGTTGGAATCAGGTGGGAATCAGGCCTCGCAAGGCCAGTAGCGTGACCGACGTCAGAAGTCAGACGTCAGACGTCTTGGCGTAACCAATCTCATGATGCTCCAAGACTACGTCAATTAGAATTTTCACTTGATCCATCGACAACAGTGCAGGACGGCATGAAAACTGATCAGGAGGTAGAACTCTCACTCCCAGTCGTGTCGGAAAACTGCAAGTAGCCAGCCAAGAACCGTCGTTGCCGTTGGCTGACTCCAAAGAAAACGACGGTGTTCCAGAGATCGACAGAAGCATCTTATCGGCGAGTGTGGTGACTTCATGTACATCCGTGGAGTTGTTACATAAACAACCGGTGTGTCATTCTACCGTGAAAAACTTTTGCTTCCCGTACATTCAAGTTACTGTGGGAGATAAAACAGCTTCTGCCTTGTTAGACTCGGGCAGTGCTAAGCATACGTTATGTATTTTTACGTCACAAGAGCATACCATTGTAACCCGTTACAGATATAAGGGTTTGCGGTGCGTTTGGTAAAAACAATGAACGGGTTTTTCACAAACGTGTTTGCCAGTCGTCGTAAGAGAAGTACCTTATGAGACAATATTTTGTATTGTGCACCAATAATCGAGTGACATGATATTGGACGCGGACTGGTTTCAAGAATATAATGTGAAACTAGGTTTTGAAAACGATAAGGTCGTTATTGTGGACAATATCATAAACTTTGATACGCGTGATATTTCGAATGCGGTTCACACGTCAGGGAGCGAGGATACGGCCTAGGGGACAGTGGACGCAAGGGGAGGCAGGTGCGCTTCACCGGCACCTCCACCAATAAAGTACATAAATCCTGGATCGGCAACTCCACCATCCCACCAAAATATATTTTTTGTCACCCGAAATGTTGTGTAAACGTACGCCACTAGTTTTATTTTACTTTTATATAGTTGGATGAGCGAAGCGAAGACTTCAATTTCACTGACCTCCCAAAAATTTAGCTTTGGTGTTTTTTTTTTGTCTGTTTGTTCGCTCTCTACCGGGCAAACGGCATATGCGATCTTGATGAAAATTTAAGGGGACTTTAGAAATCTCTGAACTTTGAGCTGTATTGCTTTTGAGTACAATCGAAGAAATATTTCTCATGGACATCGTACTTTTACGATTTTATTCGATTTTTAGCGCGATATTTTCGTTATGTTAGGGCCGATTCTGACCAAACAGGTGGGGCTACAACGTTCATATTTTACATGGACATTAAGGTTATGGTGATGTATTGCTTTTTGAAAGAAAAAGTTTTATAGCCAGAATCCATAGAATGAAGGTTTTAATATGAGTTTTTTTTAGGTTTATAAAAACAATTTACAAGTAGCAATAGAAACTTGACAACAATCACCTACAATGCATTCAAAAAGCACTTGCAAAGGAAAAGTGGTCTTGCGCAAACAAAAAACTTACAAAAAAGCTCATCCATCAACGTGGCGGGATCTAAGCGTTTTTCTAGTATTTATAATTGGACAAGGGAGCGCAACGACTGGGTCTTACAATTCAAGTCAAACGGCGCTTATTCTGTCCCTGTGTTTGTGAGTGAATGAGTGACTGTGTATGCCGAAAATCAGCCGAATCGCTGAACCTATTGCGCTGAAATTTTAAACCGGCATCAAGTACGAGTTTACTAAGAAATGCTAGCAAAATCAACAACTTGTGTTACGATTTAAACCAAAAAGAAATAATTTATTGAAAAATAGACTGAAAACTTGAAGGTTTTAATTTAACGACAATGCTTTTCTTCTTGTTCTCTTTGGATGAGCGTAGCGAGCGAAGTGAAGATTCCATTTCACTACACTGGAGAAAAAAATCCGGAATGTTTTTTTTCTTTTTTTTCTTTTTTTCTTTTGTATTTTTGTGTGTTTGTCCTCACGATTCCGGCTAAACCGATACTCCAATTGCAATGAAATTTTATGGAGGCCTTCGAAATCTCTGAACTTAGAACTGCCACGTTTTTGAGCGCAATCGAAAAATTATTTCTCATTAAAATCGCAATGTTACGATTTTTTTCGATTTTTGAAAAATTTCTTCTACTTATAACACCTACATGCTTTATCCGATTGTTATGATTTTTTCACAGAACCATAATTTTATGAATTAAGATATTCGTGTGAAATTTAAGCGCAATCGAAAAATTATTTCTTATGAAAATCGAAATTTTACGTTTTTTTTTTTTTTTTAACAATTCTTTGACTTATAACACCTTCATGCGTTATCCGATTGTAATGATTTTTTCACAGAACTTTAATTTTATGAATTTATATGTTCGTTTGAAATTTGAGCGCAATCGAATAATTATTCCTTATTAAAATCGCAATTTTACGATTTTTTTTTTAAATTTCGATTAACTAAAAAAAAATTAAAAATTAAAGTTTATTTTTTATTTAATTTAAATTAATTTTTAAAAAAAATCTTCAACAGTAATGATTTTTTCACAGAACAACAGAAAATCCGCATAGCACATCGCAGCTCAATACACCAATTACGCTCATCCAACAACGCGGCGGGACTTAAGCGTTTTCCTAGTACAAAACCATTGTCATTAAATTGAATCCTACACATTTTCAGCCTATTTTTCAATTTATTATCACTCACTCACTTATACCTCACTCAATCACTAAGTCACTCACTCACTCACATTATAATAGTATTGTAAATTATCTCATTTGGTAGTTACTTACAATATCTAAATTGAATTGTAAAGCAACTTTTCTAGGAGGCCTTCTCTGCACGTTGAAAGAAGGAAGCGTCATATTTATTTTCCAACATGCATCCAAATGCATAAAGTATATTATACTATCATAATTGAAAAAAAAACTTAATTTTTATTATTAAATTAAATAAAATAAAAAATTAACTTAATTGTTTTAATTAATCGTAATTTTTAAAAAGAAAAAAATCGTAAAATTGCAATTTGCATAAGAAATAATTATTCGATTGCGCTCAAATTTAACACGAATATATTAATTCATGAAATTAAGGTTCTGTAAAAAAATCATTACAATAGGATAAAGCATGTAGGTGTTATAAGTCGAAGAAATTTTTTTTTAAATCGAAAAAAATCGTAAAATTGCGTTTTTATGTGAAAAAATTTCCCGATTGCGCTCAAAAACGTGGCAGTTCTAAGTTCAGAGATTTCGAAGGTCTCCATAAAATTTCATTGCAATCGGAGTATCGGTTTAGCCGGAATCGTGTTAACAAACACACAAAAATACAGGAAAAAAAAAAAAAAAAAAACAAAAAACATTCCGGATTTTTTTCTCCAGTGTAGTGAAATGGAATCTTCGCTTCGCTCGCTACGCTCATCCAATAAATAACAAGAGCAGCAGTATAATCCAACAAATTCTTTATTAACTGGTAAAACACAATATTTGAGGTCAAATCTGAAAAAAAATCCTTGCAATCATGATTTAAAAAAGAGAACAATTGCAATAATGATCACTAGAAAGAAAGTACATGTTCAGATATTACAGTACCTTAATGTCACATGGCCAAAGAGTGGGATCATGACGTGTCAAAAATAGCTTCGCGGGCTGGGATGAAGAGTGTGGAGGAAATATTGTCACAAAATAATTAGTAATTTTAAAGATTGGTTGTGTGACAATCTAATTTAAATAGAGATTTAGTGGCATCTCTTAATTTAATCAGGTAGTCAAACAAATTATTGTGAATATTATTACACATTTCCTTTATAATTCTATTTAATTTCAGTATTTCTAAATTTTAAAGGACTAGCAAATTATTTGTTATTTTAAAGTGTTATATTTTTCAACAATGTCACTGTTTGAAAGTTCACGCAATAACGTGGCTCAACACTACATTAAGTAAGGAGGGATTTGACGAAATGATTTCTCTTTTTTGAATTTATTATATCTGAGATTGAGCTCAAGCTTAGATTGTGACACAAGCAGTAGAAGAGCCACCCCTCACACGATAAGCCTCTTCCCATTAACAGTGCAAGGAAGAAGCAACTATGTGAATCACGTGCAAAACAATCTTTATAGTAAAGACATTGGGTTATATTAAACCAGTAATACTATTAAGAGTACGAAAAGGTGCTAGCAAATCTAAGATAAATATAATTGGGAAATATAAGCATCGAAGACACCAGTTAGTTTTTAGAGTGAAATTGATAAAATTGATTATATCCATGTTGTAAAGTATTTCATGTTCAGCTCTGCAAGAATTATTATTGACATTCAATAATAAATTATAAAAACAAATAATTCTTGTTTGTTCTTGTTTTCATCATGCGGTGACTTTGAACGCAGTCGTTGGAGCTTCGCAAACGTAAGGACGCTCGTTTTGACATTGGTCATCGTAGATACGGAACGAATTAGCTCTCATCGCCATACAGTTTTCTTTTGACCTACCGTTGGGCTCACCTGGACCCCACTTTAGAACGTCACCAATTGGACTGGGTGTCCCTATAACAACAGTAAAGAACGCATATTTTATGTAAGTGACGAAAGAGAAAACATGAAACAACAATCACATTTATTTAACCTTTGTGCTGTGATGGATGGATGATGAAAGGACAGTTTGAAGAATGGATGAAACTGCGGACGGACAGATGGATGAATTGATTTGACCTAAAAACTGAGACATTCAAGCCCATCCCAAACTGGATATGGAAATGTGAATAACATTCAAAAATCCTGTACAAATATTTATGAAAGAACCTTTACAGTTTACACCATTCTGTTCTAACCAAAATTGATCTCCTTCTTAGGTTTGTATTAAAATGTGGTAAGTTTAATCCTAAAACCAAAACGGTACAGCACACAGCTTCCTTGAGTTGGAATTGCATTGCTATTTACACGATATTCGAACGTTTCTCTATTAAAATGCATCCCCACTTACTACTACAAAGAATATTAGACGTCCTGTAGTTTTTTAGGAAGATTTATAAAATGTTGATATTTGACAAGTTACTCTGATTTATTTGTTTGTTATTTTTTGAATTTTTTTTTTTATTAGCAAAGCAAAGACTTTAATTTCACTATTCCCGAGAAAAATATTTAGGTTGTTTTTTCTCTTTTTTTGTATTGATCGCTTTCACAGGGCAAACGGCATATGCGATCTTGATGACAATTTGAGGAGACCTTCCAAATCTCTGAACTTTCTCTGAACAATCGAAGAAATAATTATTTATCCTTTTACGATATTTTTCGATTTTTATTGCGATATGGTCGTGATATTTGGCCCGCTATCTAGCAAACGGCTATTCCGATCAAGATGAAACATTGTGGGAACGTTTGAATTCACTAAACTTAGACATGATATGATTTTGGGTGCAATCGAATGAATATTTCTCATAAAAATCGTACTTTTTTGGCAACGATAAAACACCAAACAAGCGTTGCAAAGCGGCCTAGTTATAATAATGCATTTTGCGGACTATTTTGTTATGTTTGTTTACTTCAATGCAACTTTTTGCAGAGTCGTATTATCAAGGAGACAATTCGATTTAATGCCCATGGTATTATTATGAAGCACATGGAAAAATAAACCAGATGATGCAGCCTTAGCCCTTTAATGTTGTTGAATTATTTGTTGTAGGGTTCGCCGTCCATTGTCATTGTAAAAACAAATGGAAATTTAAAATTCAATTCAATTTCACTTACCCTGAGAAAAATAGATCGGGTGTTTTGTTGTTGTTGTTGTTGTTACTTGTTTCTGTTTGCTCTCTACCGGGCAAACGGCATATGCGATCTCGATTAAAATTGGAGGGGACCTTCAAAATCTTTTAACTTAGATCTGCCAAGTTTTTTAGTACAATCAAAGAAATATTTCTCATGAATATATTACTTTTGCGATTTTTGCGATTTTGAATGCGATATTTTTGTGATATTGGGCCCGCGACTGGGTAAACGACTATGCCGATCTTGATTAAACTTTATGTGAACGATAGAAATCACTTAACTTAAATATTTTATTATTTTAACACAATTGAAGAAATATTTTTCATAGAAATCGTACTTTTAGGGCAACTAAAATCAACCATAATAATAGCTCATCTATCAACGCGACTGGGAAAAGCGTAAGCAAAGCGGCCTTGTAGTTATTGAGTAAACATTTGTTACTTATTCCAAACGCTTACAGTTTAGAGCATATCTTTATTATCTCAAACTCTAAAAGTGGTAAAAAGTTAATTAATCGTCATTGCCATGTGCTAAACATAATAAATGTCTCATTAAAGAATATACTATATGGATAACGCTTTTCGCTTATTGTCTCACCAAATACTGTCGTGTATTGTCCTTCTTGAAACAGGTCGCTCCCACCAATGTAGATGATACTCTCGTCCCCGGGGCCGTTAGGCACTCCGAGATATCCTAGTACCTTAAGCTCTTCCGACGAATCGAAGGAAATTAGGTAAGCTCCCTCATACATGCAGTGCAGCGCCGCATTTTGCCAGCTCTTCTGTATCTTGTTATACTTGTAGACTCCATGTTCGGGCACCTCCGTGTAACCCGCTGGAACTGCAATCATATTACACAAACGTGCATGTAGTGCATTACTGACCCAACCTGTCAAAAAATATATCTTGTATATCCAGCACTGCAAAGCAAAAGAACCATCTAGACATTAAGTTACACCTAATAATCATTATAAGGTAGATATCTACAACATTAGATTAAATATCTGTTTTATTTATTTACTTATTAATTTATTTATGACTTGGCCACATACAGCAATTCCTGCCATTTTAGAGTGATCAGTATAACAACTGATAAATAAAAAAAAATTGTATTTAGAGTCTACCCACTCAGTTTTATAACTGATTTTCAGTGGGGGACAGTAAATCAAAGAGACCAAGCCAACCCTGTAGGCCCCGACGCAATCGACGAGTGAGCGATAACCATCCAAAGATTGGTAAATATAGCAATCAGTGGTATGGACAGTGCGAACACTTGCGGATCAACGCCAGAATCATTAAGGCCGATTCAGAACAACTCTGAATTTATTATATGCTTCGTTGCTAGGACGGCTCCAAAGTCACCGTTTACAAACTCCTAAGACAAGAACTGATGGACTTAATTCCAAATCAGAAGTTAAAAACTTCTGACTTCGACGGGAATCGAACACTGGACTTTCTGCATTGGAAGCAGATACGGTAACAACAAGACCAACTAGCCACACTAATTATTTAACTTATTAATAACTAATTAATTAATAACTAACAACGATGTATTATGATGACGAAGAAGAAGGAAAGTACAGGGGATGTCGTAAGACCATAAACAATAAATTTTTATACATTATATTTTTCCAAAATGAAATGTGGCATTTTAACTTCTACCCGTGTAGGGTTTTCACTTATCCTTTCTTACACGCTCGAAACATAAATTTTATTCCGGTTTCCATCACAGTGAAGCTTTTCTTCGTACATCAATACGAAAACTAATTTGAGAATGTTTGTTGAGAAATATAGATTTTAAACAATTATTTTCAGTTATTTGAATCAATGTTCAGGGGCTGTTTGACTTACAACTCCAAGTAATTACTTGTGTCTAAGGAAACTATTCTCATCAATTTTCCAGTCGAGATTGCCAGAATTGGATATATGCCGACGACCAAATGGACAAGCTACCTCATACTTTGCCATAGATTAACGTTCTCGATGGATCTCAATTATATAAATCCCATCATTCACTAAATAAACATCCATACCGTATCTTTTCTTCTTCCAAAGTCCCGACTGGTGACAAACTAACTCATTAGCAGTCGTGCTGTTGTCTATTATCTTCTTCTTCCACTTCATTGATGCTATAGAGTTAACTCCAGCTTCCTTGCAGGGCTGTTTCTCACCGTTAGCCATGCACACAATGCTCATCGAGGTCTTGGTCAGTAACGGGCAGGTGACATTGACGTCGTCTTGTTCACTCTGATAGAATAATAACATTAATAATTTACTATAGAACAATGGTTAAAATTATTTATTTTATATTGTTATTATATATATATATTTGTATTTATTTAATTTATATATATAATTATTACATACTATTTATATCGTTGTCAGTTGTGTTTAGAATTGGTCCTATAAACCAAAAATACAATTTTATTTCATTTTTCGTTGAAAACCTTCCAAATGGAACGATGCATACCCCAGCGTTCGAATTGAATCTTTCAATTTCAAAAGTACATTTCCCAAGTCATCTTTCGTTTAGGATTCTATAACGTCTAACTAAGTATATCAGAGTTATCACAAATGTGAAAGGATGTGCGAGAGCTGTTTAAGAGGAATCGAATCATTAATGACTGAGGAAAACCTTGAAAAAAACTTCAGTCGACATTGCCAGTCTCGACGGGAATCAAATGCAGGAACCCCCGAATCAGAGTCGTACGCTTAAGGCTATTCGACCGCGTTTTTCTTTTTTCCAAAATATGCTACCAAGTCAAAATATAGTGAATGGCTTTGAAACCTGGCTATTTAAGAAAATCAAAAAAAAAATTTTCAAATTTTTTCTGATCTGGTACACGGCCAATATAGCCACCTCAAAATAATTTCCAACTTCAATTCGCCAAGGCACACCATTCAACGTAGGGTGTTGTGGTTTTGTGACATTAATTTTCAACTGTTTTTCTATGGACTGACTGAGAGAATTTTTTTTTAAACAATTGTCTTTCCTGCGAATTTTTTACCGATTTGTACCGCCAAACAAAAAAATTCGCAGGAAAGAACATTGTTAAAAAAAAACTTTTTTCTCTCAGTCAGTCTATGGAAAAACAGTTGAAAATTAATGTCACAAAAATACAACACCCTACGTTAAATGATGTGCCTTGGCGAATTAAAGTTTGAAATTATTTTGAGATGGCTATATAAGCCGTGTTTCGGATCAGAAAAATTTTGAAAAAAATATTTTTGATTTTCTAAAATTGCCAGGTTTCAAAGCCATTAACTATGTTTTGACTTGGTAGCATATTTTGGAAAATAGAAAAACGCGGTCGAATAGCCTTAACGCTCGATCCAACACAAAAAAAAACCATGAAATAATATACATAAATGTTTTGAACTTTAATTTAATAAAGCTTCATTATTTCCTATATACATAAATTTGTTAACTGATGATTTTATATTTCAGAATTTTCTGTTTCTGATTCTGATTGCCTCCGCACACCTTGTATTGAGACTATTTGCAGCATACACAAAATAAACCTATACGAATTGGTGTTGATGATTTCTATGATATCTACTATGTAATTGCAAGTACATGCTCCACTAATAAGAAAACAGTCTTCCAGTGTCCATTAAATTTAATAAATACGCCATTCAACCAGATTTGTGTTTTAAATGATCAGCCCGAGTCATACCTGAGCGACTGAGATCAGAAGACAGCTCACTGCTGACAGATATAATATGTTGACATTCATGATGATTTGTGTCTGCTTTTCTTCCAGACAGAAGTATATTTCACGTCCACTCGGCCAGAAGAAAAAGGCTAAAGTGAGCAGTAGAATCCAGTGAACAAATTGTTAAAAAATATCATGTCATGGGTTTGGAGTAGATCGTGTGAAATTCTCAAAATTAACTAATTCAAAATAACGTAAATCCTAATGTTTCCTGTCCATAACACGATTACAATATTCGTGTAATTGGTTAGTCACATGCAACTGTTTTGCGTAATTGAGCGAGCGTCTCCACTTGACTCTTATGGCTCGAATGTCTTTTTTTTTCTGTTACTGCTTCGATACAGGTCGCACCGTTTCTCTGATCGGCCTGAAATTTTGCACACATGTACATACCACCTAGGCGGGTTGCTGTATAGTTTTGTGGCAAAATCGTTCAAAAAGTTAAAAAGTTACATTAAAGTTAATCGAAAGTTTTTTTTTTTTTAAAACTAAACGGCGACAAAATCTGAGGTGGCCAAATCATTTAGAATGTCCGTCCGATCAAGAATATGTTATTTTTATTTTGATCCGATAAGTAGTGTAGATGGAAATTACATTATAACAAAGTCCCGTTACCATGGCAACGGAAAGTCGCACAGCTTTTTTGGCTCATGATAGCGGTCAAACGGAGGCTCGGATCGAGTTGAAATTTTGACCAACCGCAAGTTTCGTTCCTGATTGAAATGCCATTAGTTTTGTGGCAAAATCGTTCAAAAAGTTATAAAGTTACATTAAAGTTAACCTAAAGTTTTTTTTAAAAACTAAACGGCGACAAAATCTGAGGTAGCCAAATCATTTAGAATGTCCGTCCGGTCACGAATATGTTAATTTTATTTTGATCCGATAAGTAGTGTAGATAGAAATTACATTTTAACAAAAGTAACGTTACCATGGCAACGAAAAGTCGCACAAGAATTCTGGTCACTATGTACTGCCACCTAGAAGAAATCAAGAGTTATGTTTTCCAAATGCATCAGGTCCCTAGTATGCGCTGGATGCAGATGGTTTTAATTTCATTATGTTAACAAAAATTTTCCCTAAATGGAAAACCAAAAATATTGTTTCCGAACATGTAAGGATCTCTAGATGGTCGGTGATTGTACCATGTCTCCTCACAATTGTTACAAATTTCAGTCTAAATCCGGTCAAGACCTAAAAACTTTAATGAATTACACATTATGAGAAGTCGTAATCGGTCGTGTTGAAACGTACCGGTGCTCGCTCACAACCGTCCAATGAGCGTTTTTCCATAGGATCTAGCGAATCTCCACGAAACAAAAAACTGTAAATACGCCAAACTTACACACAAGTAATGAGATTTAAAAGTCAGTATTACCCTTCTACTTGGCATTCTAATTCATTGGCGAGCGTACGAGGTCCCTTGCTATGGCTCGAATGCGTTTTTTCTGTCTGATTCGTACAGGTGCACCGTTTTTGATCGACTAAATTTTGCACACATGTACATACCACCTAGGCGGGTTGCTGTATAGTTTTTGAACAAAATCCGATCGTTGGTTATAAAAAATAAAAAATAAAATTACAAAATTAAAAAATAAAAATGTACCGATCGTGATGAAATTTTGCAGGGTCAATAAGTACAACATTTTCTCCTATTTTCCAAATTTTCAGCTAAATCGGTCAAGACGTTAAAGACTTATTGGTAATCATAATTCGAAAAATGATGTTAAAAAATGAAGGAGGCAGTGAAGATACAAAGATACACTTTAGAAGGCATGACGTGAATTAGTACAATACAAAGATGTTGGAATAGTATATAGTGTACAATGTCAATATCCAGTTAGGCCTACACTGTGTGGTGGGCCGATGGGAATGTCGTACTCGGGTCATGTTGCACGTACCGGTGCTCGCTCAACAACGCGTCCAACTGAGCGTTTTCCTAGTAAACATACACTTCCCCCAACTACATCCTTGAAAAGCTTGGCAAAATAGAATATGCAACTAAAAATTTCAATGAATTAGTTCATACAAATTCTATTTTGGCAATTAATTAAAACGTAATAGTTCATGCAAATTATATGTTGACAAGCTTTTCAAGGATGTAATTAGGTACGTTTATGTTACGTTTACGTTTATGAATAAATAATGCGCAAATGTAGAAGGGAACATGAGCATGAGCTTGGCCTTTCTTAACGATCTCATTACTTTTGAGTGTGTAAGGTTTGGCTGTATTTTTACAACGCTTATATTAGCTTTATGTGTCTGTCTGTGTGGACGGAATCTTGTAATCGATATTTCACCCACTTCTTAATGTCCAATCGAGCTTAACTTTTTGTTCACATATGTATTCGTGATGACAATAGATGTTACAATTAACAGATTCACTAATTAATCAATTAATTCATCATAATTAATAAATCAAAGTTTTATATGGGAATAGATATTTCACCCCCTTCCCAATGTCCGATCGAGCTGAAATTTTTCACACAGACGTTTATTCTTGGTGACAATACATGAATCAATTTATTACATTCACTAGTTAATCAATTAATTCATCATAATTAATTAATCAAACAAAGCTTCATATGGGACATTAGTCACAGCTAGTGAGGGTGGGCCAACCAGATGCAGAAATTCGGAATCGTCCAGTGAGCACATATTCGATTACAGCATTCGTTAAGACTAAAAAGTATAAAATAATATTACATGAAAAAAATTATTTTTTTAAATCAACGCTTATATTTAAATGTACTAAAAAGTAAAAAATAAATTTTCGATCAACAAAATTTTTACCATACTCGGAAAATAAAAGCGTAGGGCGCTTTCCCTCCATGAACAACAAAATTCTGTTATCTATGTCAATACCGTAAGCGCCCAACGCTTTTATTTTCCGAGTAAGCTAAAAAATTTGTTGGGTGATAATTTATTTTTTATATTTTAGTAAATTTAAATATAAGCGTTGTTTTTAAAAAAATTGTTTCTGCAAGTTTTTTTTTGTATTCGTGGGATCTCATTACTTATTCAATTTCTATTACAAATTTTTCTTTGTTAAATTAAAATAAATTTTTTTTAATGACCTGATATAAATAATTGCTATGGTAATACCAATTAACAATAGTATGTTAAATATATCGTGGCCCAAAGAAATGCTTTTTGAACGTATTGTAGTTGATTTAAGTTAAGTTTCCGTAGTTTAAATTAAATACCTGTAAAAGGCTTATACTTAAACCTTTACTTCTATGCGTTCCACTCATCCAGCTAACTGTGTTGACTTATTATTTCATTAGGCACTACATCACTGTTACCTTGATGTCCAGAGATCGACAGAAGCATCTTATCGGCGAGTGTGGTGACTTCATGTACGTCCGTGGAGTTGTTACAAGAACAACCGGAGTGGCATTCTACCGTGAACAACTTTTACTTCCCGTACATTCATGTTACTTGTTGGTGAGATTACGAACGCATCGACTGGTCTTTAATTTCCCGTGAAAAGCGCTTATTTTGTCCTTTTGTTGTGAAAATACTTGTGTACCGTCGATTGAGGTTTGGTGCGTTTGGTAAAATCACGGTGATTGTCATAAGTTTTTGAGTGTCGTGAGATTGGACAGGATCGCAAGCACTGAGTCTTACAATTCGTCAAACCGCGCTTATTGTCCGGTTTTGAGATAGTATGAGTGAGTGATATGAGAATCGACATTGAGTGGTGATTGTAAAGCCGAAAATCAGCCGAATCGCTAAACCTTTTGCGCTGAAATTTTAACCCGGCATCCGGTACGAGTTTACTGAGAACTGCTAGCAAAATCAACAACTTGCGTTGCGATTTAAACCAAAACGAAATAATGCATTAAAAAATTGTCTGAAATCGTTTAGGTTTTAATTTAACGATAATGATTTTCTTCTTGTTCTCTTACAAAACCATTGTCATTTAATTAAATCCTACACATTTTCAGACTATTTTTCAATTTATTATCACTCACTCACTTATACCTCACTCACTCACTCAGTCACTCACTCACTCACAATATAATAGTATTGTCAATTATCTCATTTGGTAGTTGTGACTTACAATATCTGAATTGAATTGTAAAGCAACTCTTCTAGTACTCTGCACGTATGAAAGAAGGAAGCGTCATATTTATTTTCCCACATGCATCCAAATGCAGAAACTGTATTATATTAACATAACCGAAAAAAAACTTGGACGCTTTTTGGACAATTTTGGCGTTTACGCAGTTATTACTACTTGGTTTGAGGTGTTACTGTAAAATATCCTTTTAAATATAAATAACAAGACGAGCAGTATAATCCAACAAATTCTTTATTAACTTGTAAAACACAATATTTGAGGACAAAGTCTGAAAAAGTCCTTGCACACAGTGATTTAAAAAAGAGAACATTTGCAATAATGATCACTAGAAAGAAAGTACATGTTCAGATATTATAGTACCTTAATGTCACATGGCCAAAGAGTGGGACGTGTCGAAAAGGGCTTCGCGAGCTAGGATCAAGAGTGTGAAGGAAACATTGTCACAAAATAATAAGAATTTTAATTGGTTATGTTACAAACTAATTTAAATAGAGATTTAGTGGCATCTCTTAATTTAATCAGGTTGCCAAACAAATTATTGCAAAGATTATTACACATTTCCTTTATAAATCTATTCAATTTCAGTATTTCTAAATTTTAAATGACTAGCAAATTATTTGTAATTTAAAAAGTGTTATATTCTTCAACAATGTCACTGTTTGAAAGTTCACGCAATAATGTGGCTCAATTATACATTTAGTAAGGAGGAATTTGAAAAAATGATTTCTCTTTTTTGAATTTTCTATATCTGAGATTGAGCTCACACTTAGATTGTGCCACAAGCAGTAGAAGGCCCACCCCTTACACGATAAGCCTCTTCCCATTAATAGTGCAAAGAAGAAGCAACTATGTGAATCACGTGCAAAACTATCTTTATAGTAAAGACATTCGGTTATATTAGACCAGTAATTCTTTGGATGAGTACGAAAAAGTGTTAGCAAAACTAAGATAAATATATTGGCAAATATTAGCATCGGAGACACCAGTTTTTTTAAGAGGGAATATGATTAAATTAATTATATCCATGTTGTAAAGTATTCCATGTTCAACTCTGCAAGAATTATATTGAAGTTCAATAATAAATTATATAACAAATATATCTCGTTTGTTCTTGTTTTCATCAAGCGGTTACTTCGAACGCAGTCAGTGGAGCTTCGCAAACGAAAGAACGCTGATAATGACATTCGTCATCGTAGATAGTGTTCGAATCAGCTCTCAACGCAAGGCAGTTTTCTCTTGATCCACCGTTGGGCTCACCTGGACCCCACTTTAGAACGTCACCAACCGGACTGGGTGTCCCTATGGCAACAGTAAAGAATGCATATTTAATTGATCTGATCCAAAACCTGAGACCTTCAAGCCCATCCTAAACAGGATATAGAAATGTAAATGACATTCAAAAATCCTGTACAAATATTCATGAAAGAACCTTTACGCCATTCTGTTCTAACCAAAATATTGATCTCCCTAGGTTTGTATTTAAATGTGGTTAGAAGAGGCCTAAAACCAAAAAGGTACAGCACAAAGCTTCCTTTAGGTTGGAATTGCTTTGCTATTTACACGATATTCAAACGTTTCTCTAGTAAAATGTATCCCCACTTACTACTACTACTACGAATATTACTACTCGTACTCACTATAATATTTATGACAGATATTATATATTACTATGATATACTTGACTAGTTACTACTATTTATATTTTTATTATTATTTATAAAATTGAGTTGGTTTTTTATTTGATGAATGGAAGTACTATTATTGTTTGCTATTTATTGTGTTGGTTTATCCTTGTTATTGTTACATTTTTTAACAACAAGAAAAGGCGTCGACGCTAGCAAATATTTTGCTAAAACACTTGATATCTTTGTGGAAGTCTCGTGCCGCAAAGAGCCTTGCTTAAGCACGTGAAACTAACACGGCACTTGTAGATGGTTCTCCCATAAGTACTTCTTACACATGGAAGGGAAATGACATTTACTGGGCAGTCTTTGAGGGCTAACCCCGAGAAAAACATTTCGGGTGTTTTTTTTCTTTTTTTTGTATTGTTCGCTTTCACCTGGCAAACGGCATATGCGATCTTGATGACAATTTGAGGAGACCTTCGAAATCGCTGAACTTAGATCTATCTGCTGAGTTTTTGGGTATTTTGGGATATTTTTCCTTTTACGATATTTTTCGATTTTTATTGCGATATTGTCCTGATATTTGGCCCGCTACCTGGCTAACGGCTTCTCCGATCTAGATGAAACTTTATGGGAACGTTTGGAATTCACTTAAACTTAGACATGATATGATTTTGGGTGCAATCAAATAAATATTTCTAATAAAAATCGTACTTTTTTGACAACGATAAATACACCAAACAAGCGTTAGCAAAGCGGCCTAGTTATAAATAATTCATTTTGCGGACTATTTTGCTATGTTTGATTACTTCAATGCAACTTCTCGCGGAGTCGTATTATCATGGTCATGGTATTATTATGAGGCACATGGAAAAATAAACCAGATGACGCAGACTGAAGCCCTTTAATTCGATATTGTTGTTGAATTATTTGTTGTGGGGTTCGCCTTCCAAAGTCATTGTAAAAAACAAATGGAAGTTTAAAATGAATTTAAATTTCACTTACCCTGAGAAAAATAGATCGGGTGTTTTGTTGTTGTTGTTGTTGTTGTTGTTGTTGTTTTTTTTCTCTTCGCTCTCTACCGGGAAAACGGCATATGCGATCTCAATTAAAATTGGAGGGGACCATCAAAATCTTTAAACTTAGATCTGCCAAGTTTTTTGGTTCAATCAAAGAAATATTTCTCATTAATATATTACTTTTGCGATTTTTGTGATTTTTAATGCGATATTTTCGTGATATTGGGCCAGCGACCGGGCAAACGACTACTCCGATCTTGAAAAAACTTTATGTGAACGATAGAAATCACTGAACTTAGATATTTTTATAAGGGACAATTGAAGAAATATTTTTCATAGAAATCGTACTTTTAGGGCAACTTTAATCAACCATAATAGCTCATTTATCAACGCGACTGGAAAAAGTAAGCGAAGGGGCCTTGTAGTTATTGAGTTAACATTGGTTACTTATTCCAAACGCTTACAGTCTAGAACATATTTTTATTATCTCGAAAACTGAAAGTGACATTAAGTTAATTAATCGTAATTGCCATGTTCTAAACATAATAAATGTCTCATTGAAGAATATACTATAGATAACCATTTTTGCTCATTGTCTCACCAAATACTGTTGTGAATTGTCCTTCTTGATACAGGTCACTCCCACCAATGTAGATGACACTCTCTGCCCCGAAGACATTAGGCACTCCGAGATATCTTAATACCTTAAGCTCTTCCGACGAATCAATGGAAATTAGGTAAGCTCCCTCATTCATGCAATGCAGCGCCGCATTTTGCCAGTTCCTCTTTTGCTTGATAAACTTGTACACCCCTAGCTCGGGCACCTCCGTGTAACCCGCTGGAACTGCAATCATATTACACAAACGTGCATGAAGTGCATTTCGGCGTCTGATCTAACCCGTCAAAAACACAATATTTTGTATCCAGCACTGTAATGCAAAAGAACATCAGTACTATCTAGATTCTAGACTGTCCTAGTAATTTAGTAACTTGTTGCTAAATACATGATAATAATCTAGATTTCTATAAACATACCGTTCATACGACATGATTAATATTTGTATAATAGACCTAATTTGTAATTAAATGCTATAGAAATCTAGATTATTATCATGTATGTCTATTATACAAAAATTAATATTAATCATGTCGTATGAACGGTGCGCAGACTCTTTGTCAACGTACATTTCGTAAAATCAGTCCATTGGTCTACACCGCTTTTTCGTCTTAGGCGACAAATCGTATAACTGGATATTTGGTCTAGTATTTTTTGGTCTACAAATCTTTCGTCTAGTATGTATTGTGTTTTAAGAAAATTTGATAAAATCTTGTAAATACAAAGGTTTAAATTTAGATTTTTACAAAAATGCTTATTTTAGAACAGAAAATAAAATTAAACTTTGCATGAGAATTAATAAACTCATTTTTTGTATGTACAGAGCCTAAATGTTTACATAAAAACATAATTTAAGAATAGGTAAATACCAAATTGAAATATGTATGTGACAAAATCAGACTTTTTATTTGTATTTTTCAGCAAAAAACATAAATTTTTGTATATTAATCAATCTAATACCAATGTAGTACAATCATTTAATTTTCTCCTCATCAGGCACCACTTCCTCACTTAACAAGATTACTTTGTGACTTACAGCTTTGAAAAATTGTATGATGTCGTTGTTATTCTTGTAATTTTCATATTTTTCTACAATATTTTCAATTTGTTGCTGGTTGTCTAGATAGCGCCATCTGCAACCCCTGTCATTTTGACTTCTGTTTCCCTATGATATTTCTTAAGATGTTGTATGAATTTTCTAATTGATGCGAGATGTGAAAATATGAGCCTCTGGAATCTGCTATGCCAAAACTTGTCGAAATGGCGGTCCAGACAAAAATTACTTAGACGAAATTACGTTTTAGTCAAAATGTCGGAATTAGACCAAAGGTGGTAAGAAGAAATGTCTGTAGACGAAATGTCTGTAGACGAAATGTCTAGACGAAATATCTTTAGGACAAAAAAATCAGACTAAGGGTCCTGGTACCGTATGAAAACATAACCAATATTGTATGGCTCGTTGGTCTTGTGGTTAGCTCTCTGCTTCCAATTCCAATTCCCGACAAATTCAGAAGTTTTTTTTAAACTTCTGATTTGGACTTAAGTATTCAGTTTTTTTGGAATTTGGAAACGGTGACTTTGGAGCCGTCCTAGCAACGAGGCACATAATACATTTAAAGTTGTTCTGAATCGGCATTGTTGATTCTGGCGTTGATGCGCGGGTGTTCGCACTGTCCGTACCACTGATTGCTATATTTCCTATCAACAAATATCGGTCTTTGGTTGGTTATCGCTCACTCGTCGATTGCGTCGGGGCCTGCAGGGCTGGCTTAGTCACTTTAGTAAACTATCCCTCTCTGAAAATCAGTTATATAACTGAGTGGGTAGACTCTAAATACCAATTTATTTATTTATTTATTGAAAATTTTGGTAAATTATAGTATTTCCAAAATGAAAAGTGGCATTATTGTTTATTTGCATTGTTCTTATTATTGTATACTCTTGTATTTTATCACTTATCCTCTCTTACACTCTCAAAATATATTTTTTTCCATTTTATCCAAACACAGTAAAATTTAATAATTTGATGATATGTCTTGGAAAAATATAGATTTTAAACAAATACTTTCAATGATTATTGTTCAAGGGCTGTCTGTATGACTAAACTCCAAGTAATCACTTGTACTTAGGAAACCATTCATCATCAACCTTTCAGTCAGGGTTGCCAGAAACTGATATCATGCTGACGACCAAGCAAATTGACAAGTTGACTCATTCTTTGCCAAAGAGAAGCGTTCTTGATGGATCTCAACTATATCAATCCTAGCGTGCACTATATAAAATATAATTAATATCCATACCGAATCTTTTCTTCTTCCAAAGTCCCGACGAGTGACAAACTAACTCATTAGTAGTCGTGCTGGTGCCTATTATCTTCTTCTTCCAATTCATTGACACAGTAGAGTTAACTCCAGCTTCCTTGCAGGGCTGTTTCTCACCGTTAGCCTTGCACACAATGCTCATCGAGGTCTTGGTCAGTAACGGGCAGGTGACAGTGGAGTCGTCTTCTTCACCCTGTTAGAAAAATATTAATTATTTTCCCCAGCACCAGGGTTGAAATCAGAGCTTTTTATATAGTTGTGTTTAGTTTTGGTCTTACTCACCAAAAACACATTTTTTATTCGTGGAAAAACTTCCCATTGGTAGAATGCATGCCCCTTTTCAGATGTCTAACTAAGTATATTGGAATTATGATAATTGTGAAAGGATGTGCGAGAGCTGTTTAAGAGGAATCGTGTCCTTGCATTCGCATTTACGACTGTGGAAAATCCTTTAAAAAATTTCAGTCGGGATTGCCATTCTCGCCGGAATCGACTGGACCCCCCGAATAAGAGTCGCACGCTTAACGCTTGGGCCAACACACAAAACTCCATGAAACAATATCTTATATAAATGTTTGAACTATAATTTAATAAAGCCTCATTATATCCTACATAAATTTGCTAACGGATGATTTTATATTTCAGAATATTCTGTTTTCTATTTCTCGTATATTATGGTTAAGACCATACATTTTGTTGGTTGGAGAAATGCATCTAATCTATCGAAGGTTTTTGCTTGTAAAAATTTCAAGTTTATTATTATTTTTAGATCGATTGTGCATAGCTTATTTCCCGTGGAATTCTATTCAGTATTATGCCTCACATGTTAGACGGCTTTTATATAGAGTATGTGACATGACGGAATGTACATACATATTAAAGTTTGTTCGAGTTGTTGATGATGAATTAATGTTTTAGTGGTGAAAATGTGTGTGTTTGATAAAGCAAAACATTGCTGCTCGATAGCATACCCAGCTGTAGGAACTGTATATGCAGGATTGACGACTATTCTACATAATTTTCATTATTTTTATACATACATTCACAACAGTCCATTTCTGCATTCTTGCAAAGCATGACAAAATTTGATTTGCAACTAACTATTGTTTTGAACACGCAAATAAAACAAGTGAAAATAATCACAGAAACTGGAAAACTTCACATATTCTAGCTTTAAACTTGCCTCCGCACACCTTGTATTGAGACTATTTGCAGCATACACAAAATAAACCTATGCGCATTGGTGTTAATGATTTCAATCATCTCTACTATGTTATTACAAGTTCATGCTCCACTAATAAGAAAACAATCTTTCAGTGCCCCTAAAATTTCATAAATACGCCAGTCAACCAGATTTTGTGTTTCAAATAAGTCAGCTTAGTTATACCTGAGCGACTGAGATCAGAAGACAGCTCACTGCTGACAGATACAATATGTTGACATTCATGCTGACTGGTGTAAGCTGGGCTTCCAGACAGAAGTACTTCCACGTCCACACGGCCAGAACGAAGAGCCTATAAAGTGAGTCGTAGAATCCAGTGAACAAAATGTAAAAAAATATCATGTCATTAGTTTGGAGTCGATCGTATGCAATTATAAAATGTAACTAATTAAAAATAATGTTTAATTCTTCGTTTCCTTTTTTTTATGATAATCAATCCAGAAAAAAATCCATCCCGGCGGGGTATCGAACCCCGGTCTCCCGATTGCCGGTCTACTGCTTTACCCCTAAGCTACCAGGACGGTTAACCTCATAACAACTGAATTGTTGGTGCATTGTAGATCTGAATAGATAAGGTAACACAATTACAATATTCATGCAATTAGTTAGTCACATGCGACTGATTTGCTATATCTAGACTATTATACGACCAGGCAGAATTTTATTTGCAGAAATTGACTAACGTCATTGGATAGATCAATGTCTCGTGCATTTTATGCAATCGTGTCTTTTTTGCCTAAGTTGTGCAAAACGGATAATAATTAGACTTGAGTGATGCAGCTTGCGTACATTCTTTGACTCGCAAGACCAAACAATTCATGAGATTCGGTCCTTTCATAATTAGAAATGGTATATGTTTAGCAATTGAAACACATTACCACATTAGTTGACATTACTCAACTGCATAGTTTTCATGATGATGAGTGCCACATAGAGTAGTACATATTAAGTCAGTAGTAAGGTTTTACATATTTTTTATAAGACTAGGAAAACGCTAAAGTCGTTGTTGGACGAGTGAGCGAGTACCCGGGTACATCAATTAAACCGCGTTAATCACATCTGCTGTGAGTCACCCAAGTAAAGACTTGACTGCCACTGATGGCAAAAAACAAAGTTTTAAATTTTAATTTTTACATGAATGCATAATTTTAGAACAATTAAAGAAAATTGAAGACTATGCATGCGAATTAATGAAACTCATTTTTTGTATGTACAAAGCCTAAATGTTTGCATAAAAAACATGATTTTGAATAAGTAAATACAAAATTAAAATATGTATGCGACCAAATTTGTGGTTTTTTTTATCTTTCAGCAAAAAACATAATTTTTTTGGACAATGCGGCTCACAGTAGGCTGCGAAACGTCAAGCGCACAATAACACAGGTATAAATGGAACTTACCAATCGAAACACATACTCGGCAACATAGATATTAAACATCTATAGTAGGCTAGATCCGCAGTCATTGGTCCACTTCCGTGACAATTTGAAGCCATCTTGTAATTACAGTTTGCATGTTTAGTAGATGGGAGCGATTCGTAGCACCAAATATTTTTAAAAATGGCCATCAGGTTGACAGGTGAGCATATTAGCCATTAACACTAAATAATTTCTAAATTCCCTTATGCAATAACTTATTATTGTTTCTGTTTGTGCATTCCCATGCTGCACACAAGCTAAAACTACATCAAACAATCCAGTAAAATACTTTTTTGCATTAAAAAAATATAAATTAAAACGCCAGATCGCCATTTTGAATTGGTAAGATTGGTGCTTCAATTTGCTACGCTCGCGCCTGTGCGGAGGTATTGGAGACTGCGGATCTAGCCTACTGTAGGCATGTGTAATATGCTTGGCAACACAAAACATTACGCATTGCGACTTATCTTACGCCTTAAGGTCAACTTGTGAAATATACTTTAGATGGTATCATTTTAATTTGGTTTGGTAAAATTTGGTAAAATAATGAAACAAGAAGTAGCCTACATAATCTTTTATTTCGTAAGATCAGACACAGACAAGTAGCTTTTTGTGGTTATAGGCCATAAATAAATAAGTAATAAATATAAATTACTTCTTTAATCAATCTTTAATAAACAGTGAAAATTATTAAACGAACGTGAGTGTATTTCACGGGGAGACAGGGAGCGAGCCAGGTGGACGCATATGCTTAATGTGATGTCTCCGGACTGATGCATTGAGGTGTGACAGCAGCAAATCATTCTGTCTCCTTGTTTTTCCTGGCGGGTACATCACACTGAGTCCGAGGAGCTTCGCAGATAAAGGAATGTTCTTTTGAGCAGTCGTCATCTATGAATGCGAAACTAACCGCATCCATCGCTACGCAGTTTTCTTTTATTCCGCCGTTGGGTTCCTTCGGGGCCCACTTGGAAAATGCTTCAATCCTGGAGGATACGCCTACATAGACACACACGTACCCATTATGTATTTAACATCCTTCTCATTCAGTAAAAATAAATTGTGTACAAAGGATGAAAATATATCAAACTAAGATTACACAAATACATACAAAATTTACATATTAAAAATTAATCTTACGACCCTTAAACGACCTATATTGTCATAAGGTGATATGCATGAATATATGGGTGAATAATAGCCCAAAAACCCAGAATATCCGACCTTTTTAAACGATTTTTATCACTTTCTGAAAAAATTAGTAAAATAACTCTCTCTCTCTCTCTCTCTCTCTCTCTCTCTCTCTCTCTCTCTCTTAAACTTATTCAATTCATGATTAATCTCTCCCCCATCCTAATCGAGCCAATATTACACATATTTAATTTTTCTCTTACATATAACGCCTACCCTAATATGTGGAAACAAGCCTTTGTCCGCCCTCTGCCTAAAAAGACAAATCCTTCTACACCCAATGATTACCGCCCAATAAGCATTCTACCCGCCCTGTCTAAAGCCCTGGAATATATTGTCCACTGTCAAATATCAGATTTTCTGAAATTAAATCAAATTCTAGACGAGCACCAATCTGGTTTCCGATGTAATCACAGTACATCCACAGCACTCATTAAAGTAACTAATGACGTAAGAACTCACATGGACAGTAGATAACTTACCATACTGACACTTCTTGACTTTAGCAAAGCTTTTGACTCCGTTGACATAGACATTCTTATAAGCAAACTTCAATCTATAAATTTTTCTCCTTCCACACTACAATGGATGAATTCGTATCTCCGCGGCAGGCAACAATGCATTATCTCAGGTGACAATCAATCGAATTGGCTACCAGTGACGGCAGGTGTGCCGCAAGGAAGTGTTTTAGGACCTTTGTTATTCTCATTGTACATTAACGACATTTCAAATTCACTCATTTATTGCTATCACCACCTATACGCAGACGATCTGCAAATTTATATACATGTCTCTCCCTCACTAATTAATCAAGCAATTGAAATGATAAACAAAGACCTGCAATCTCTTGCTTTGTGGGCAGCTAAAAACGTTTTGCAAATAAACCCCAATAAGTCACAAATCATTATTTTAGGCTACCACAAACTTTTAGCAAAATTAGACCACTCGACAATCGACAACGTTTCTTTAAACGGTACAACAATACCCTTTCAACAACGAGTCAGAAACCTAGGATTTATCATGACTAATGACCTGACTTAGACGGAACATGTCAAACACGTTTGTAAAAATACGTATGCTGCACTACACTCATTAAACAGACTAAAAAACTTCTTTCCGACTAAACTAAAAACAATGCTAGTACAATCTCTTATTATTCCCCATTTCGATTACTGCGACGTTGTTTACAATGACTTGACCGAGGACCTGGCTATTCGTCTCCAAAGGGCACAAAATTCCTGTGTCCGATTTATATTAGGAATAAGAAAATCTGACCATATAACCCCGGGTTTTAAGACGCTTGGTTGGGCTAGATTAAAGGATCGTAGAAACCTTCACCCCGTATGCCTAGTTCACAAACTACTTTCAACATCGTCACCGTCTTATCTCGCCTCTAGCTTTCAATTCCTTCACTCAAACCACAAGTTTAATACCAGGTCTAGGTCCGGTACACAACTCTCATTTCCCATACACAGAACTAATCTCCTTGACCATTCATTCAAAATCAACGCTATGCGAACTTGGAATGCTCTTCCGTTTCATATCAGAAACGAATATATAAACAACTTGTTTGCTTTTAAAAGTGCCACTACTTCCCATTATTCTTATTCTTCAAATACTATTGATAACTGTGCAAAAAATAAATAATATCAAAACACCCAAACAACCCAAATAATGAAAATAAATTACGTATTAATATGCTCGGTTACCTGTGTAACTCTATTTACTTTACGAGGACGCCTTCTTTGTTACTGTAATGAAACTGTATGAAAGCGATGGATGAATGCGGAGAATGAAATGATAGCTAAATTGTGTAAATTGTTTATCATAATTTCAAATGTTTATGTTTTGAGTTAATTATGTGTAATTTTCATCAGGCCAATTACTTTGTGTTCAAATTATCTATAATTTTCATTAGGCCTTCATTATCATTATCATTTGTATTATTATTAGTAGTAGTATTAGGTTGGATGGAAGATAAGGCTTCACTAGCCTTAATCCCGCCTTACAATAAAGACCTTTATCTATCTATCTCTCTCTCTCTCTCTCTCTCTTTCACTGTTTTCCACAAAAGAAAAGAAAATTTAACTCCAGTTTTTGTAATTTATTGACTCACCAAATAGTGTATTGAAATTGCCTTCTTGAATAAAGTCGCTAATTCCGATCCAGACTGGCTCTAAACCCTGCTTGTTCGGTTCTTGAAAATATGGTATCACCGTCAGCTCTTCCTTGGAGTCAATGACAATGAGGTGAGCGCCCTCGGACATGCACTGTAGGAGCGCATTGACCCAGGTCATCTTATTGTTGTAGTACTTGTAGACGCTTCCGTAGACTTCCGTGTAACCTGGTGGAACTGCAATGAGATAAAACAAACGATGAGGAATAATGACCCAACTCTCTCCTAGATATATTATCTATAATTTATTACACGTCATATGGTGTGGACTGTACGTACTATCGCCGTAGATGCGTAGAACTATAGGTAGGGTCCAGGGCATATATATATATAATTATTTTGGAAAAGGCCAACTGGCATTTAGTTTAGATTGGAGAAGGGTTGACAGGTTGGGAAAGCATAGAGAACATAAAGCTCAGCCTGAAGGGCTGGGGGCGACAAAACTTTTCACCTGCTGATGACAACTGCAGCTAATTTAAAGTTGTTTGTTACCTTAATCCACGACGCGTTTTGTCCTTCTGGGAATCATCAGGCGGATGGTGGCCACTAAAAATCAGCTTACTACATGCAAACAAAACTCCCAACACATAACCAAACCTGTGGTAGGGCCACGCAAGAAGTAAATTCTGCATGCATGTTGTCATCATCAGCAAGGTTACTTCACACACCACTATATATAATTGCTTAAAGTGATAATGCATGCCACAATTATTTATCATCTCATCATCATCATCATCATCATCATCATCATCAAGAAAGAAAAATATGAAAAGAATTGGTGGAATAATTAGGTGAAAAAGAGAAGACACGTGAAGAATCAGCTAATTTAGGTAAAGCCTAAAACATGACTTTCGCTAAAAATAATACAATAAGGTCTAATCCTGTTCCAAACAACTTCTTAGCTTTTCATCGCGCATTTACGTGGAAACTAATTTTTAGAGATATCTATACACAGTACAAACATTTCTCAATATTACAACATTAAAAATAACCTATTTGCATTTATTTTTTAATAGTGGTTCAAGCGCTGTGAGCGAGAGTAAAAGCCCTAAGAAAATCATTCAAAAAGCTTTCAGTCCGAATTGCCACAAGCTGATGTAGTTTTGGTTCCATATAGAGAGTGCTACTATAAATAAATCCATGCGTGCATTTTATTATATCCATACCGAATCTTTTTTCTTCCAAACCCCCGACGAGTGACAAACTAGATCTTCAGTGCTCGAGTTGGTTTGTAGTGTCTTCTTCTTCCACTTCATTGATACAGTCGAGTTAACTCCAGCTTCCTTGCAGGGCTGTTTCTCACCGTTAGCCATGCACACAATGTTCATCGAACTCTTGGTCAGCAACCGGCAAGTGTTACTGGAGTCGTCCTGTTCACCCTGTAAGAATAATAATAATAACTAGGAAAACGCTAAAGTCCCGCCGCGTTGATGAGGCTTTAATTATAAAATGTTAGTAATATTTAAAATATAAACATCTAACAGGCCCTACAAGCATCATTAGGTCTGTTGGATCTTGATTGTTTGTACAAGGCTGTGGCAAGGTATAAAATCTCCTGTGAAGTTTCCCATACAAGGCTGGAGAAAGATTAAAATCTATATTTTCGTGCTATGGCGGATCTGAGGAACTCACAACGTTCATATTTCACATGGACCATTAGCTAGGGTGATCCAATTGACTTTTAAAGAAAAGTGAAAGTTCGCCAGAAATCTATAAAATAGAGGTTTTAATATTTGACACCTCAAAAACTCAAATTACAAACCTTTCATTCTATAGATTCTGTCTAACTTTTGCAACTTTTCTTTCAAACGCAATACATCACGTTACCATTAAGTGCATGTGAAATGATGAACGTTGTAGCCCCACCCGTTGGTCAGATCGTCCAATGTCCGAAATATCGCCTAAATCGAAAAAAACGTAAAAGTACGATATTCTGATATTTCTTCGTTGTACCCAAAACGTGGCAAGTCTAGTCATAGAACGAGGTCGTGTCAAATTCATCAAGATGATATGCCGTTTGCCCGGTAGAGAGCGAACAACAGACGGAAAAACAAAAAAAAAAAAACAAACAAACAAACAAAAAAAAAAAAAAAAACCGACTAATTTTGGGGGTCGGTGAATTGAAGTCTTCGCTTCGCTCATCAAAAATTTACCACAGCCCAGATAAAATTTGAGCTTTATGTAGTGGTGTAGATTGGCTTATTTTGACATATAACTAATTGATATCGAAAGAACATGCTGTGTGGTGGGTATAATGAATGCTCGGTAAAAGGAACGTCGCCTTTGTGTATGAATGAGAAATATCTTTTACCAACGCAAGCAAACATTATCTGTGCTAGATCACAAAGTTCCTCCGTGTGCTATATCCTCGCTGAGCTAGCGTGAATACAAATCTACAAAGTTGTTATGTTGGGAAAACAATTTCGAGCCACCTGCATTCTTTCGTTGGGACCACTATATATATATAGACCTACATGTATAATAAATGTTAAGTATAATGCGTTTTAATGTGATTTAGTAATATTAATAATAGTGTGTTTAATTATTCTTACTTTCAGCAGCTGTGATGTAATCAATTTGTGTAAAAAAAGTATTTAACAACAACAACAATAAAAATAATAATAAAAAAATAATAATAATAATAATAATAATAAAAATAATAATAATAATAATAATAAAAATAATAATAATAATAATAATAAAAAAATTATAATAAAAATAATAAAATAAAAAAAATAATAAAAATTTTTTTTTTTTTTTTTAATTTTTGAAGCAAAAAAAAATTGGAACAATATTCCTACATTTCCCCCCACTAAGCCAAATGGTCATCAGTGGGTCACATAATTTTAAATGCTTTTCATTCATCGTAGCTCAGGTTTAAAATACAATGAAATAAAAATAAAAACTTAAAAACTATTAAATGAAATACGGTTACATGGGTACAATTGCAAAACATAAAACTAAACCCTTTAAAAAAAACTAAAAAAATAGAATATACAAAAATCACAAATTAAATAAATTAATAATATTTTACTACCACACAGATTGTTTTCAAAAACATAAACATTAGAAAATAGGACTAAAAAATGACTTAAATCGACATGAAGGAAGGTTTGTTCAGGTATGCGATTTTCTCTATTCTTTATTAATAAAATTTTTGCCCAAAGGGATAAAATTTCAGCCGGCAATAAATTAAAAAAATTTTAGGTAAAGATAATGAAACAACGTCACCTGTTTGTTTTCGGGCATTGGACAACGAATTTTCCTTTTCCTAACAAGTCTCTTCCCCTTTTATGAAAATAGGCTTTTTTGTTCTTTATTAAAATAATACTTTAAAACCCAAACCGATAATTTAAACATGGTTTTAACGGCATAAAAAAGAAAACTCCCCAAAACGTCATTTTTTCTTTGATGCTAGGGTAATACTTTTAGGGAAAACTTTTTTTTAATATGAATTTTGAATTTGAATCATCTGTTTTTATATGAAAAGAGCGCTTCCCCTGAGAGAAACGCATATACATAATAGATTCAGTAATGAAATTAAAAACTAATCTTAGCATTATAAAAAATACTGGTTTATTTTATACAATTGATATGCCACAGCGGAGTTTCGAAAAATGTATCCACGTGTGTTGGCTTCCACGAAAACTCCGATCAATGAAAACCCCAAATACATATGGTATGCCACGTTTTTCAATTTGTTGTACGCATTCACGTAATAAAAAATAAAAATAATAAAATAATAATAAAATAAATAATAATAATAATTAAATAATTTTTTTTTTTTTTTTTTTTTTTAAAAAAAAGCTATCATTACACATCAAACATATTCTTTGTTTCGTACCCCCAAAAAAGCTTCTCAGAAGTTTTCTGTGGGCTTTTCATAATATACAAAATTACGGACAATCAAGAGCAAAAAATAAATATCAAATTATTCAAAAACCCGGGACATTATACTAATACTAAATAAATATATAATCGATACAATATGTCAATATCAAACATTCTTGAGAGTTCCCAAAATTTTTTATCAATTATGAATACTTTCAGCCAGCACTTTAAAATTAGATTAACAACAAATAAATTATTATTTTAGATCAATTTAATAAAAAATTAAAACGTCATAAAATTAAACGTCATTAAACAAGAGAAATTTTTTTACTTTTAACTTAACTTTACAAATTTTTTATCTAAATCTTTTATTTCTTTAGGCAAAAAATTGAAACTCGGGCGGTACATTTTTTTAAACGCCCTTTCACCATTTTTTTACACAAAGTGGAACTCGAAAGTTATTAGCTGTTTTCGTTTTTGTGGAGATGTTTGGTCTTTTCGTTTTTTATACCTTTATAAAATAACTTAAGTTTAACCCTATACGTAAAAAAACTTATTTACGGGGAGCAAACCAGTTATTTCAAAAAGTTCATTTGGGGAACAAGCTCATTAGTGTTTTGGGAAGGGATAGTTTTTAAAATTTTATCTGAAAGTTGAAAATTTGATTTATGTCACTTTTGAGGCTTTTTCCCCCAGGCCAACACAGCATAAGAGATGATTGACTCAACTAAAGAAATATAAACCGTTCGCAGAAAGTTTAAGGGAGAATGTACTTTGTGGTATATTGGCTGACATGGGCGAATCCGTTACATAATTTAATGAATGATTTTCCCCACAAAAAGCATTTCAATAAAAATAATAATAATAATAATAAAAATAATAAAAATAATAAAAATAATAATAATAATAAAATGTAATAATAATAAAAAAAAATAAAAAATAATTATTAAAATAATAATAAAATAAAAAAATAATAATAAAAATAAAAATTTAAATAATAATAATAATAATAAATAATAATAAAAATTTAACACTTTTTTTGGGTCGGGACTTTTTCCCGCGTCAAATCGCTTTAATTTTTTTGACTTTTCAGCCCAACTGGTGGGCATCCTCAGAAAAACAAGTATTAATTTCAAAACTTACAAAAAAAAGCCCAGACAAGGGTTCCATAGAAAAACAAAATCAAAAAAACAAACATTCCATGCCCAGGCCCCGCCTTTAAAAAACATGGTTACATTCTTATAAAGCCCAAAAAATTTTAAATTTGGGGAGTTTTGGTACGTATACATCACTTCGTCGACTCCACTTTTTGGGGCTGATCCATTTCGGGGGACGGGAGGACGGAAGGCTGTATTCAAAACCGGGAAGAAAAGATGTGGGGGATAATAAACTATTTTTGATACGGCCAGCTTTGGAGTTGTCTTAAATTTTTTAAATATGGGGCCCCCACGACCCGCTCCTTAACCCAACATCCCCTTTAAAAATTGTTTGGTGTTTTAGCAATTTTAAATGGACCTCAAACCAAATTTGGGAAAGTAAACGAGTCTTGCAAACTATTGTGGCATCTCAACAAATTTTCTGTCTTGGATTTTTAAACTTTTTCACAAGATTTTTAGCCACCGCGACTGTTCTTCTAGAGCATGCCTAAAATGAGCTTATTTTCTTTAAGTCTTTTTTCCCACTGTCCGCATGTTTCCCCTAATAAACCCAAACCACATTGAAAGGAATTTGGTAAACCCCACTCTCTTGCAGTGGAAAGATATCTTTGACTGGCTTCATAAAATTGGGGCTACCTTTTTCCATGGAGTTAAACAGTTTTGATCTTTTTTTTTAGCTAAAATGCGAGATTCGTCCGTCTTGTACTTCACGTAAGGAGGAAGGCTCCGTGATGTTACGGTAGCCTCATCTTCAACTATCGCTCTGTTTCTTGTCTCTGGGGCCTGTTCAAACCCCTGTTGAGGTTGCTTTACTGGCCATTTTTTAAAAAGCTTCTCTGAGAAACCCCCTTTTTCCTTTCCAAACTTGCTTCTCTGACAGTCTTAACTGGGGTTACAGCGTTTAATAACAGATGTTTTTTGGGGGGGTGGTAGGGGATGTCTATGCGGTACAAGTGGTATGAGTGGGCTTGCGAAAAACGGCGGGGCCGGTATGTTTCCCTCGGACTAGAAATCCAGAAAAGCTATTTGGGGCCTTTCGTCTCAAATTCCATAAACTGAATGCTTGGATGGGGCTATTCAAATAGACCAAAAATGCTGGGGTTTTTCCCTACCATGTGGCCAAAAACGAAAAGAGTCACCACAATCGAAACCCAAAACTTGGCTCATTTGGGGCCGAGCCATGTTTTGGACTCGAAATCACCCAAAAAAAATTTGGCTACTACTGGAGATAAAGGGCTCCCCATTGGAGGCCTTCAGTTTGTTGATACCTTGCCCTAAAAAACAAAAAATGGGGATTCCAGACAAATTTTGAATTAAGTCGAGATGTTTTTTCCCAAAAAGGAATTCTTTCCCGACCATTTCATTGCTTCTGGCACGGGAAATATTAGTAAACAATGACACAAGTCAAAACTTCCCATAAAGTTTTGGTCATCGAATGTTGGTCTTTAAGCATTCAATAAAATGAACCGAGTTCTTAATATATGACTTGGTATTGGCACAATGGTTGGATCTGTTTTGCCAAGGGGCGAGCCAACTAGGGGTGGGGAACCTATTGCGTTTACAATTGGACGTAAGGGAATCCTAGCTTGTGAACTTTGGGAAAGACCAATATCCTGGGCGTTTTTACCATCGTGTTGGGTTTATCGCCTTTTTTACCACTGCGCCCAGAGGTGTTTTTAAAATCAGTTTTGCTTTTTAAAAGGGTTATTCTGTTTAGAGGACTTCGTTGAGAAATTTGGGTATGCTTTCCTTTGCAATAGATTTTCCATTTTCTGCTGTAGTCGACAAAATCCTCACCACAGTTGAATTACCCTTGTCTGATTAAGAACCGTATTGAACATTCCTCGAAGTCTCTTGATTGATTTTTTTCCTGCTTACTAAGTTTTTTAGGAGGCTTCGCTGCTTTAAATCCCCTTCGTTGTTCTTGTCGAAAACTTCTTTTTCAGCGTCAACCGCAAATCAAGGACGCTTCTACTCCACTGTAATCTCTTAAAAGGGGAATACGGTTGGGAGTGAAGAAAAATTTAGCCCCTTTCGAAAAAATTTTCATGGTGGGCTCATCTAACCTGTACTCGAAAAATTATTTTTTTGAAATCTTTTTGAATGCATCCTCCAAGCTTCATTTTTCACTATGGAATTAGAGACGAATGGCCAACTAGTTTTTTCTGGATATTCTAGTCACAGGGGAACATACCGGGCCCACGCCGTTTATCGCACCCCACTCATACCAATTGTCCCCTGCATAAACCCTCCCATCACCACCCGCCACAGAAACAGTCTGTTTTTAACCGCGGTAACCGACTTTAGACTGTCGTGAACAATTTTGGGAAAAAGGAAAAGGGGAAAAGGGTGTACTCAGAGAAGATTTTTAAAAACAATGGCTACAGTAATGAACCATAAACGGGGCTTTAACAGGCCACAGAGACAAAAAAACAGAGCGTATTGAAGATGGGCTACGGTAACACACAGACCTTCCTTACTAAAAGAGGACAAACGGTTTTTACTAAAAAGGAAAAAATTTTTGAGGGAAAAAAAAAAGGCCTTTTTATAACCCGTCAAAGATATCATTCCACTGCAAGAGAGTGTGTTTACCAATTCCTTGCAATGTGGGTTGGTTTTATAGCCAACATGCAGGCAGGGGGAAAAGACTAAAAGAACAAAAAGCTCATTGTGGGGCATGCTCGAGAAAAACAGTCAGGGGGTTTGGCTAACATGCTTGTGAAAATGTTACAAACCCAAAGACATGAAATTCTGTTTGAGAGTCCCACTAGTTGCAAAGACCCTCGTTTTTCCAAGTTTGGTTAGAGAGCCCATTGAAATTGCAAAACACCAAAAAATTTTATGGTGATTTTGGGTTTTAAGCTGAGCGGGTCTGGGCGCCTATTTAAAAAGGATTCAAGAAAACCCCCAAACGCTGGCCGTTCAAAAATATTGCATTACCCCCGACATTTTTATTTCCCGGGTTTTCAAATACAGCCCTTTCGCCCTCCCTGTCCCAGAACGGGATCAGCCCCAAGAAATGGAGTCCGACGAATGATGTATACGTACCAGAAACCCCAATTGATTTTTGGGGGTTTTCATAAGAATGTAACCATGTTTATAAAAGGGGGGCCCTGGTCTGTAAATGTTTGTTTTGTGATTTTTTTTTTTCATGAACGCCTTGTCTGGGCTTTTTATTTTTTTAAGTTTTTAGAATTAATATCTTGTTTTTTTTAGGATAGCCCACACAGTTGGCTGAAACGTCAAAAGCAATTTAAAACAGATTCGACGCGGCGAAAAGTCCCGACCAATAAAAATTTTTTAATTATTTTCCGGCCGCGAAAACCTTAAAATTTTAAATAATAATAATAATAATAATAATAATAAAAAAAAAAAACAAATAATAAAAAAATAATAAAATAAAAATAATAATAATAATAAAAATAATAAAAATAAAAAATATAATAAAAAATAATAATAAATAATAATAATAATACCAGTCATACAACACAGCAGAAAGATAACATCATCTCCAAACATTTATAAAAGATTATGGTATTAGAGTTTAAAACAAAGTAAAATGTGGTAGTAATATGGTATACACTGAAATACTTGACGTAAGGGCCGTACAAATGTTAGCTCCGGTTTTGACCCATTTGTATGAAATACATCCAAAAAAATATTAAAAAATAATATAATAATTCCAAAATCATTTCCAACAATGTCGGGTTGAGTGGTGTTCTTCACACCGATATCTGGCACGAAAAATATTTTTTTCCGGGGGATTGCCAGGCCAGCGTTTTTTCACATCTTTCATCGTCATCTTCATCCTGCATCTGCTTCCCCCAATTCTCTCCACTCTTTCCCGTCCCCCCACAGCTTCAAACCCTACCTGGGTTCCCCATTCCCCTCTCTCTTCAACGTCCCTTCGATCAATCTTCCCCATCTTTCTCTCGGGCTTTTCCCACTTTTCTTTTACCTTCCTTTCCCGCTTCGAAGTCCGTCTTGGATCCTATCCATTTCCCTCCTCTTTAATGACAAACCATCTTAAACGTCCCTTTCCCAATTTAAACCCAAATTTTTCCCCGACCTATTCCTTTTTTATAAATCGCTTTTAATCCTGTCCATTTCGTAACTCCCTTGTACTTTTCAAAAACTTCATCTCTGTGCTTTCAATGACCTCCTTCCTTTTTATCCCTGTCCCCAAATTACGGACCGTAAGTAAGTATTGGTATGAAGATGGTTAATAGAAAAAAAAACTTTGCATCTCTGTGGAAACAGCTGTTAAAGCAGCTTTCGCACCCGTTGATCAAAACCTTCGGGTTTTGTCCCAGCTGTTACTTTTTCCCATTTTCTTTTTCATCTTTTGTCAAGATACTTCCTAAATACTTAAATTCTTCCTTTTTTCTAATACTTTTCCCCGAAGTCTTAACTTTTTTTGATCTTAGGCATGCCTTTTAATCCTTTTTCATAAATAAACATTTACTTTTTTTTCGACTTTACTTAACCCAAACTCTGTTGCAACTACATTCCTCTCTCCCCTTTTCTTGCACCCCTTCAAAACTCTCCCCCAAAATTAAAACATCATCGGCAAAACTAAGGTTCTAGTGTCCTTTCCCTCATATTTGGTTCACCTTCGTAGTATTTGCCCCTTATGACAGTAAAAAGAATGGGATAAAAAAACACCTTCCCATCCCTCATTAATTTCAAAAAATCTGATCTACCCCTTTTTCTGGACCAAAAAATTGCACTCCCTACGTATGTACTTTTTATCCCCTCTATCAAACCTCGTCCAAAATCCTTTGCTTAGACATTCCCCTACTTTTTTCCCCGGGTAGGCGACTATGCCTTTTTAAGCTAAAAAAACAATTTGCATTTCCTTTTCCCTTTTTCCCTCTCTTTTTCCATTTTGGTGGATAGAAAATATTGATGTAGTGGTTTCCCCCTTCTAAAACCATATTTTCCTCTTTAGGGTTGGTTCGCAACCTCCCTTTAATCTTGTTCCCTTTTTTTTCAAAACTTTAGCACGCGACACATAGGGTTACTCCTCTTAGTTTTGACACTTTTTCCTATCACCTTTTTTTAAAAAAGGGGACAATAATTCCTTTCTTCCCAACTCTGGTACTTTCTTTTTCTTCCCGGTGCACTAATTACCGGAATAAACCCTAATTTCCTTCAGCGCTGGCTGATTTAATCATTTCCACATAATTCCATCCACTCCTGGAGTCTACCCCTTCTCATTGCTCCTAGCGCACGTCCCACCTTGTTCAGACCTCTATCTCCTCATCTTCTTATCTTTTCTATTTCTTTTCTTAGAATTTTATATTGGTGACATTCAAATCTTGGAAATACTCTTCCACATGTCTTGTATTTCCTGTGGATTTTAGTGACTTCACCTTATTTTTTCCATAAACTTTTGATCCTCTGTTTCGTCTTTTTTACTTTCCCCTCCATAAATCTTTTTTTTGTTCCCCCGAAAATCATTTCTAACTTCTACAAAATTCTTTCATTGTTTATCTTTTTCCTCTTCCAATTTGTTTTACAGCTCCTTGCCCTACGGACTCATTTATGTTCTTCAACTTGTCATCTTTTTTCTTTGTCCATGCACGCTTTTTTCTCCCTCACTGCACTGTCCCCCTCTTCCCCCACGAGTTTCTTTCTCCTTCCTTTTCCCACTGGTCTTCCACACAACTCCCCGCATTGACCCAAAAAACCTTCTTAAAAATCTTGCCATTCTTTTCTACATCTTTCAATTTTTGGTCGGCATTGATTTCTTTTTCCCTTTTCAAAACTCCTTTCTTAAATTTTGGGCTTTAATTTTTAAAAATTTTTAACCGATGTGTCTTTTTTTTCGACAACAATTTTTTGTCTTGGCCAAGAAACTAAAATTTCCTATCATAATCTATGTCCCGTCCAATGATAAAGATGGCACCCCCTCACATCTTCAAGGGATTTCCTTACTTCTTTCCTACAGATTAACAATTATTTACTCTGACATGCCCTCACCCTATCCATATCGATTTTTTTTGACCCGTCGGTTTTTGAACCAGTGTTTCCCCATTTTTAGAGCATTCCGACCACAATTTTCCCAAAACTTCTCTACATCTCTGTTCCCAATTCCCGTTGTTTTCCCCAAAATTCTTCAAAACCCTTTTATTTCTCCTATTCTGGCTTAAAAACACCCTCACAAAAATTGATTGGATGAAATAAATTTTTCAGGTGCAACAAACTCATCTTTCTCAGCAAAATGATCTCCTGTCTGAGGTGCGTATACCCTTATGACTTCAAATTTTCATACTGTCCTGCCCGAATGTAACTTGTATAATTCTTTCACTGTGGTTTGTAATATTAACGATATTTTCTTTAATTCTGGGTTTACAACAAAGCAACACCCTTTCTACCCTCTTTCCTCCCGACAAAAAAAATTTGTATCCGTCTCTTAGATCAGGTGCCCCATAGGGGGGCCCCACCAAGCCGCGGTGCGTACCACTCAAGCACCTTATACACCAAGCAGAGTTGGGGTGATTTCGATCGGGTGTTTTCCACCCCCAGTAACGTGATGTACTTTAAAAAATATCACAACCAAAGGGGGTTTAATACCCACAACACATGCCCCAAAATTTTTTGGGGTCGATTTTTCCCTTTTTGGTGAAAAAAAAGGCTTGAAAAATCTCAAAATCCTTAAAAAGGGTGAGCTATACTGCTACGCTACTGCTACTGCTACTAACTCTAATTCGCAGTTTAAAACGGGCCCCCATCTGACCAACGGGGGGGGCACAAAGTTCATATTTTTCGGGCATTAAGGTTGTAATATAGTCTCTTTTTAAAAAAAGTTGAAAAAATTTTTGGAAGGCTTCCAAAAAAAGGTTTTTTTTAAAAAAGCCTTATACATAAGATACAACAACAAGTAACTAAGTTACTTGACACTTGTTGACGGACAAGCAGAGTTAAGGGGAAATTGCGATACTTAAACAAATAGCGGACATTTTTAAAATTTTCTCTTTGTGTGGAACGAGAAAAGGGGTCTTATACTCTCATAAAACAAATCAGAAAACCCCCCTGGCCTAGGCCCAGGTAGAAAAATTTTTTATAATACAACAGTGTAGTCTAAAGTTTTGGCTATAGGATAATAAATAAAAAACTTTCACTCATGTTTTACAAGCCCTAGGGCCCTTTTTAGCCAAACCCTAGGCCGCACAAACCTTGTTCTGACACACATCCCCTACAAATAACTAGTTTTTGATTACTAAAAGCCTAATGCAGATAAACAAAGGGATGATAGGGGTATTCCAAAATTTTCGCAATAATAACCTTTTTTTTTTCTTTTAATAAAATCACCAAACTCCTGCACTTTTTTGAAAAATTTAAAAAAAAAGATGGAAAAATTTTCAAATTCTTTTTATTATCGATGATTTTCATGGGGTTTTTGGGAGGAAATAGGTGTCCAAAAAACATTAGTTTTGCGTTTTTTGTTCATGGGAAAAATTTTAATTGGTGTGAGTTGCCCAGATTTTAACCTCCTTAACCGTCGTTATACCCTGGTTATCCACCTATACCCGGATGTACAGAATGCGGGGCCCAGATATTTTAATCCATTGTTTTTTGCTAATACCATAAAAATTAATCAAATTGTAAAAATATTATATTTTTTAAAAATAAATTTTGTAATGGAACTTGAAAAAGAATGAATCACACACATAACAAAAAATTGTAGAAAAAAACAGCCAAACCTTACACACTCAAAAGGGAGATCTAAAAAAAAAAGGGGCCAAACTCATCTACCCTTCCCCATTTGCGCATTCTTAATTCTAAACGTACAGTGTCCCATAACAGCATTCTCGAAAAGCTTGGCAAAATAGAAATTTGCAGTTTACGTTTAAAATTTAAATTTGAGAAAAAAAACTTGGGGTAAACTATTACGTTTAAATTAAAAATCGCAAATTCTATTTTGCCAACTTTTTTGAGGGTGCGTTATGGGGGCACTGAGTTTATGAATTAAAATTCGCAAATGTGGAAGGGTAGATGAGCCCTTTGGGCCCTTTTTTTTGATCTCATTTCTTTTGAGTGTGAAGGGTTTGGCTGTATTTCTACAAGTTTTTTTTTATGTTTGTTTCTTATTTCACAACCTTTCCCCTTTGTCTCACTAAGGCCCCCGCAAGCTCAATTTCTTTTCTTTCATGGGCGTCGATATTTTTTCTATTTTTCCATTAAGTGACACTATATTTTTCGTGGCCCCCATTTTTCACTTTTTCCCCCTTTTTTTTTTTACAATATTTTTCGATCCCTCCTTTGTCCTAGATCACTTTCTTTTTCTCCACACCCAACGTGTGAAAAAATCCTGTTGCTAAATGTTTTATGATCTTTCTTGTTTCTTCATGTCCTGCACCATTACTTAAGATGAAATTTTCCCCTCGTGTTCCCAAATTCTTCGCCCTGTTCCATTACTTCAAAGTTGTTCCACCCCTACCCTGTCTATGTATTTAAAAATTTCCTTATCACATAAATCCTTTTTTTTTATTACATAAATAACCCCCTTTTTATTAACAACCCACACATCTTACCCCTGCATGGGAATTTTCTTTTTCTTCAACGATCAATTCTTTTTAAAGTTTAGCTTAACGCTCTCGCCCCCCGCCCACTCTCTCATTCCCAAACATACAGTCACTCCTTCCACTCACCATCAGGTTATATGCTCTTACCTTATTCGTTAGCTCTTCTATCCTGATACCTGGGAAAGTCCTAGCTCTAACTCCCCACCAAAGCAAAAGGTCTCGCTGTTACACCTGGAACTCTCCAATTAATAGGCAATTACCTTTTTTCCCACCGTTCCTAATAGGCAAGGGTTTCCTCTCATCCCCTCATGCTTCGACTGCTGTTTTTCTTCTTTTTTTTAGCAACAAATTTTCTATTCTGTAGGCCTATTGGCTTTGGCTTTAACGCCATTTCCCGATTCCCGCTTTCCGCATACTTTTACTGTTTTTGTGCCATTTGAGAATCAGGTGTTCTTATTTTTCCTTCCTAGAGCTAAGCATCTCCTTTTCAGTGTGTTATCGTTTTGTTTAATCCTTCTCTGGTTTTTTTTTTTTGACTTTTGGGGATTTTCTTTTCATTTGTTGGGTTAAAAACTACTCTTGCGGGCCTAATGTGGGCATAAGCTACTGATTTTATTTCATCTTTTTTCCACCAAGATCATCTTCTCAAGCCCCCTTACCTTTTCCTCCTTTCTTCAATTTTTTTTCGCAATCCCTTTTTTCCTTATTTTTGATGTTCTAATTCCTTACTACACATTTATTTTTCTCCCAATATGCAAAAAAACATCAAACCCCGCGTTTACCTTTTGATTGCAGCTTTCTGCCTCTTTTTGTATTACCATATCCCCAGCTCTTTTTTTTTTAGTTTTTTTAAAATTCCCCCTTTCAACTTTATTTTGCAGTATTTTTATTTGATATCTGTCTTGCTGTTTTTAAAACTACCCCGATGTATTTTCTAGGCCTGGTCCTTTAGTCTGATTTGGACGTTTTGATTTAAGTGTCCATCTCTACTGTTAATCTACAGTCTCTACAAAAAAAAGTTGTTTATAGCCAGAAGGACCAATTGTGAAGCCTCAAAGAACATAAAGCCCCCCAATTGTTGGAAGGCCATGCCGGGAGAAGAACAGCTCAGGCTGTCGGCTCAAACATGCTTGTGAAAATGTTACAAATCCAAGACATGAAATTCTGTTTGAGAGTGCCACATAGTTTGCAAAGAGCCTCGTTTACTTCCAAGATTGGTTAGAGAGTCCATTGAAATTGCTAAAACACCCAAACATTTTAATGGTGATGTTGGTTTAAGCTGAGCGGGTCGTGGGCGCCTATATTGAAAAGGATTCAAGAAAACTCCAACGCTGGCCGTATCAAAAATAGTTGCATTATCCCCGACATCTTACTTCCGGTTTCGAATACAGACCTTCTCGTCCTCCCTGTCCCAGAACTGGATCAGCCCCAAGAAAGTGGAGTCCGACGAAGTGATCGTATACGTACCAGAAACTCCCAAATGTGATTTTTTGGTCTTCATAAGAATGTAACGCATGTTTATAGAAGGCGGGGCCTGGTCATGGTAATAGTTTCTTTTGTGATTTTGTTTTTCTATGTAACGCCTTGTCTGGGCTTTATTTTTGTAAGTTTTTAGAATTAATATCTTGTTTTTCTGAGGATAGCCCACACAGTTGGGCTGAAACGTCAAAAGCAATTAAAGCAGATTCGACGCGGCGAAATGTCCCGACCAATAAATTGTGTTAATTATTTACCGGGCCGCGAAAGCCTTAAATTTGAAATAATAATAATAATAATAATAATAATAATAATAATAATAATAATAATAATAATAATAATAATATAATAATAATAATAATAATCTCCAAAATAATAATACACAGTACATAGCACACAGCAGAAAGATAACATCATCTCCAAACTATATTATAAATGACTTATGGTAGTTAGAGTTAAGACAAAGTAATAATGTAGGTATGTAATATAGGTAGTACACATGGAAGTACTTGACGTAAGTCCGTACAACATGTTAGCTCCGGTTTTGACCGAGTTTGTATGAAATACATCCAATAAAATATTAATAATAATAATAATAATAATCCAAACTCATTTCCAACAATGTCGGGTTGAGTGGTGTTCTTCACACCGATATCTAGGGCACGAAACTATTTTTTGCCGAGATTGCCAGGCTCAGCGTTTCTTCATCATCATCTTCATCGTCATCTTCATCCTGCATCTGCTTCTCCACCAATTCTCTCCACTCTTTCCTGTCCTCCCACAGCTTCAATCCCATCACCTGGTTCCACGATTCACCTCTCTCTTCAACGTCTCCTTCGATCAATCTTCCCCATCTTTCTCTCGGTCTTCCTACTTTTCTTTTACCTTCCTCTCCTGCTTCGAAGTCTCGTCTTGGGATCCTATCCATTTCCATCCTCTTCATATGATCAAACCATCTTAAACGTTCCCTTCCTAATTTAAACCTCAATTTCTCCAGACCTAATTCCTTTCTTATAACGTCGCTTCTAATCCTGTCCAGTTTCGTAACTCCCTTGATACTTCTCAAAAACTTCATCTCTGCTGCTTTCAACTGACTCTCTTCCTTTGATCCAACTGTCCAAGTTACTGCACCGTAAGTAAGTATTGGTATGAAGTATGGTTAATAGAAAAGAACTTTGCATCTCTGTGGAAACAGCTCGTTCCAAAGCAGCTTTCGCACCAGTTGATCAAATCCTTCGGCTTTTTGTACCCTAGCTGTTACTTCTCTATTTACTTTATCATCTTTCGTCAAGATACTTCCTAAGTACTTAAATTCTTCCTTTTCTTCTAATACTTTTCCACGAAGTCTTAACTTTTCTTGATTCTTAGGCATGCCTTTTATATCCTTTTTCATAACTAAACATTCACTTTTATTCTGACTTATACTTAACCCAAACTCTGTTGCAACTACATTCCATCTCTCCACCTTTTCTTGCACCTCTTCAACACTCTCACCCCAAATTAAGACATCATCGGCAAAAACTAAGGTTCTAGTGTCTCTTCCGTCTATATTCGGTTCCACTCTTCGTAGTATTTGATCCATTACGACAGTAAATAGAATCGGTGATAAACACACCTTGCCTCAGTCCCTCATTAATTTCAAACCAATCTGATCTACCCTCATTTGTCTGGACACAACTTGCACTCCCTACGTATGTACTTTTTATCCTCTCTATCAAACCTCGTCCACTCCCTTTGCTCTAGACATTCCCATACTTTTCCTCGAGGTAGGCGATCGTATGCCTTTTCAAGATCTAAAAAGACAATATGCATTCCTTTTCCATTTCCCATCTCTTTCCATGATTTGGTGGATAGAAAATATTGGATCGATAGTGGATTGCCCACTTCTAAATCCATATTGTTCCTCTCTTAGGCTTGGTTCGACAACCTCCTTCAATCTATGTTCTATTACTTTTCAAAACTTTAGCACGCTGACACATAGGGTTACTCCTCTATAGTTTTGACACTTCTTCCTATCACCTTTTTTAAACAAGGGTACAATAATTCCTTTCTTCCAATCTTCTGGTACTTTCTTTGCTTCCAGGCTGCACTAATTACTCGGAATAACCATAACTTTCCTTCAGCGCTGGCTGATTTAATCATGTCCACAGCAATTCCATCCACTCCTGGAGCTCTACCATTCTACATTGCTCCTAGCGCACGTCCCACCTTTTGTTCAGAAACCTCTATCTCCTCATCTTCTTCACTCTTTTCTATTTCTATTTCTTCAGAATTTGATATTGGTGTTACATTCAATAAGTCTTGGAAATACTCTCTCCACATGTTCTTGTATTTCCTGTGGATTATTAGTGACTTCACCATTATTATTTACCATAAGCTTTTGATCCTCTGTTTGCTGTCTTTTTGACTTTACCAATCCATAAATCATTTTCTTGTTCCCCTGAAAATCAGTTTCTAACTTACTAGCAAATTCTTTCATTGTTCTATCTTTTTCCTCTATCACAATTTGTTTCACAGCTGCCTTGCACCTACGGTACTCATATTCATGTTCTTCAGACTTGTCATCTTCTTTCTTCGTCCATGCACGCTTCTTCTCCCTCACTGCAGTCTGTACCCTCTCCTTCCACCATCGAGTTTCTTTCTCCTTCCTTCTCCCACTGGCTCTTCCACACAACTCCTCTGCACTTGACACAAACACCTTCTTAAACTCTTGCCATTCTTCTTCTACATCTTTCAATTCTTGGTCGGGCATCTGATTACTTATCCTTGTCATAAACTCCTTTCTTAATTCTGGACATTTAAGTTTCCAAACTTTAAGCCGATTGTGTCTTTTCTTCGACAACAATTTTTGCTCTTGGACCAAGAATCTAAATTTCCCTATCAATAATCTATGATCACCGTCCAATGATACTGATGGCACCACCCTCACATCTTCAAGGCATTTCCTTACTTCTCTTCCTATGCAGATATAATCAATTATTGACTCTGACATGCCATCACCATATCCATATCGAGTTATTTGTTGACCCGTCGGTTTTTGAACCAAGTGTTCCCTATTTGTAGAGCATTCCGACCACACATTTCCAATAACTTCTCTACATCTCTGTTCCTAATTCCCAGTCCGTGTTTGCCCATAACTTCTTCAAATCCAGTTGTATCTTCTCCTATTCTGGCATTAAAATCACCCATCACAATAATTGTATTGGATGAAATAATTGCTTCCAGTTGTGCAACAAACTCATCTTTCTCAGCAACTGATCTTCCTGTCTGAGGTGCGTATACCTGTATGACTTCAATTGTCATACTGTCACTGCACCGAATGTAGACTTGTATAATTCTTTCACTGTGGTTTGTAATATTAACGATATTGTCTTTTAATTCTGGGTTTACAACAAATGCAACACCGTTTCTACCCTCTGTTCCTCCTGACCACAACAATTTGTATCCGTCTCTTAGATCTAGGTGCCCGATAGGGCGCCGCAGCCAAGCCGCGGTGCGCTACACACTCAAGCACCTTATACACCAAGCAGAGTTGGGGTGATTTCGATCGAGGTGTTACCCAGCCATCATGTAACGTGATGTAAACTTGAAAACTATCACAATCGAGGGAATTTAGATACCTGACAACACATGCCAAATTTTATTGGGGTACGATTATTCCTTCTTGGTGAAAAAATGGCTTGAAACATGCTCAAAATCACTTAAAGGATGTAAGCTATACTGCTACTGCTACTGCTACTGCTACTAACATCTTATTCGTCAGTTTAAATCGGCCCGCGATTCTGACCAGACGGGTGGGGCTACAATGTTCATATTTTACATGGACATTAAGGTTATAGTAATATAGTCTCTTTTGAAAAAAAAGTTGAAAAAGTTTGCTGGAAGGCTTCCAAATAAAGGTTTTTAAATAAGCCTTATACACTAAGCATACAATCAACAAGTAACTATAGTTACTTGACACTTGTTGACGGTACAAGCAGAGTTAAGCGGGAAATTGCGATACTTAAACAAATAGCGGACATTTTAAATTTTTCTTCTTTGTGTGGAACGAGAAAAGGTGTCATTATACTCTCATAAAACAAATCAGAAACCGTCCCTGGCCTAGGCCCAGATGTAGAAAATTATTTATAATACAACAGTGTAGGTCTAAAGTTCCATTAGGCTATAGGACTAGATAAATAAATACTTACACTACATGTTTGACAAGCCCTAGGCCTTTCTTAGCCAACCCTAGGCCAGCACAACCTTGTTCTGACACACATCCCCTACAAATAACTAGTTTTTGATTACTAAAAGCCTAATGCAGATAAACAATGGTATGATAGGCTATTCCAAAATTTACGGCAATAATAGCCTTTTCTTTTCTTTTAATAAACTCACGCAATCTCCTGTCACTTTTAATGAAAATGTAAAACAAAAGATGGTAAAAATTTTCAATATTCTTTTGATTATCTGATGATTTACATGGCTGTGGATGCAGTGAAATAGGTGTCAAATAACATTAGTTGTGCGTTTGTTGTTACATGGGAAAGTTTTAATTGGATGTGAGTTGCCTAGACTTAACCAGTCCTTATACCGTCGTTATACCATGGTTATACCACCTATACCCAGGATGTACATGAATGCGGGCCTAGATATTTTACATCCTATTGTTATTGCTAATACCATAAAAATTAAATCAACTTTGATAAAAATATTATATTTTAACAATAATTGTGTAATGGAACTTGAAAAAGTTATGAGATCACACACATAACAAAAACTTGTAGAAATACAGCCAAACCTTACACACTCAAAAGGAATGAGATCTAAAAAAAGGGCCAAGCTCATCTACCCTTCCACATTTGCGCATTCTTAATTCATAAACGTACAGTGTCCCATAACAGCATTCTCGAAAAGCTTGGCAAAATAGAATTTGCATGTTTACGTTTAAATTAATTAGAAAAAAGAACTTGGATAAACTATTACGTTTAAATTAATAATCGCAAATTCTATTTTGCCAAGCTTTTCGAGGATGCTGTTATGGGACACTGTACGTTTATGAATTAAGAATGCGCAAATGTGGAAGGGTAGATGAGCTTGGCCCTTTTTTTAGATCTCATTTCTTTTGAGTGTGTAAGGTTTGGCTGTATTTCTACAAGTTTTTGTTATGTGTGTTTCTTATTTCCACAACCTTTCCACTTTGTCTCACTAAGGCCCAGCAAGCTCAATTTCTTTTCTTTCATGACGTCGATGATTTCTTCTATTTTTCCATTAAGTGACACTATATTTATCGTGCCCACATTTATCACTTTCCCTTTTCCTATTTACAATATTTCTACGATCCCTCCTTTGTCCTAGATCAACTTTCTTTTTCTCCACACCCAACGTGTGAAAAAATCCTGTTGCTGAAATGTTTGATGATCATTTCTTGTTTCTTCATGTCCTGCACCATTACTTAAGATGAAATTTCTCACTCGTGTTCCAACTTCTTCTGCCCTGTTCCAATTATCTTCAATATTGTTCCACCCCTACCATGTCTATGTATTTAACATATTCCTTATCACATAAATCCTTTATGTCTTTATTGACATAAATACCTCTTCTATTAAACAACCCACACATGCTTACCTCTGCTATGGTGAATTTGCTTCTTACTTCAACGATCAATTCTTTCAAATGTTTGAGCTTAACGACTCTCGCCTCCCCGGCCCACGTCTCTCTATTCCCAACACATACAGTCACTCCTTCCAGCTCACCATCAGGTTGATATGCTCTTACCTTATTCGTTAGCTCTTCTATCCTGATACCTGGGAATGTCCTAGCTCTATACTCCTCACCAATGCAAAAGTGTCTCGCTGTTACACCTGGAACATCTCCAATTAATAGGCCAATTACCTTTTTTCCTACACAGTTCCTAATAGGCAAGGCTTGCCTACTCATCCCCTCATGCATTACGACGTGCTGTTCTCTTCTTTTTATAGCAACACAATTGCTATTCTGTAGGCCTATTGGCTTTGAGCTTGACACGCACATTTCCAGACTTCCAGCTTTCCGCATACTTTCATTCTGTTTCTGTGTCCATTTGAGAATCAGGCTGTTCCTTATTTACCTTCCTAGAGCTAAGCATCTCCTTTTCAGTCGTGTTATCTGTTTTGTTTAATCCTTCTCTGTTTTCTTTTGTGACTTTGGAGATTTACTTTACATTTTGTTGGTTAAAATCTACCTCTTGCGGACCTAGATGTGGGCATAATGCTACTGATTTATTGCATCTTGTTTCCACCAAGATCATCTTCTCAAGCCCCATTGACCTTGCCTCCTGTTCTTCAATTATTTTTCGCAATCCACTTATTTCCTTATTAAGATGTTCTATATTCCTTACTACACTATTTATTTGACCCCCAATATGCAAAAAAGCATCAACCACGCGTTTACCTATTTCTGATTGCAGCCTTCTGTTCCTCTTTCTTGTATTACCACATCCCCATCTCTTTTTTCTTAGTTTTTTAATGATTCCCCTTTTCAACTTTATGTTTGCAGTATTGGTATTTGATATCTTGTCTTGCTGTTCTAAAACTATCCCTGATGTATCTTCCGTAGGCCTGGTCCTTGAGTCTGATCTTGGACATGTATCTGATTTAAGTGTCACATCCTCTACTGTTAGATCTTCACAGTCTACTACAAAACTTTCCCCTTCTCTCTCCTCAGACACGTTAGATTCTAAATCTAGACATATTGACGCTTGTTCAGCTTCATTAGGATGTGCACGACTTATGTGAATTTTCAACCCTCTAAGTTTATAAACCCCATCACAATAAGGGCACTTAGTTGTTGAACTGGTGTCTACAAACTGAGAATGACAAGACACGTCAATTGTAGATCTGATAGATCTGGTAGACCTACAAGACGAAGATGGTTTCTGAGAGCTTAAATTGTATATGTCTAGATGATATTTTTGAATGTGTCCTTGAAGTTCCTTAAAATCAACCATAAGACAATGAGGGCACTTAATAATAATAATTCGCATTTTAAACTTCCGCAGCCCATTAATATTTCATCAAAATTGCATGAGTTTCAGGTAGCTCGAAACACATTCAACTTGGATTCAATAATAATGTATTTTTTAATTTAAATTTGAGGTCCTCTGATACGCACAGCCGTATCGAAACGTTAGGCTTGCAAGTATTCGAACAAATGACACACAAAATATGTGATTTCACAAATATTTCAGGCTGTGAAAATGTCAAGTGTGAAAATACTATAATAATTGTTTGTAACCATAGATTAAATTCAGCACCGCTGTTCCCTTACTAACGACTAATAGTGTGTTTAAATTTACATTGTGATATGTTTTACTCTTTATTTATTTTTTGGAAGGTTAGCGGAGGGAATAAGTGAAGGATAGGAAACCAAGAGACAAATGGAATGAACAAATTAAACTAATCATAGATGAGAAAGGTGCGTGTCTGAGGTGGAGGAAGAATTGGGACCGATCACAGAATGCTACGCTTTGTCAACAACATTATATTCCATGCTAGAAAGTTGTCGTGTCACATTTCATTCAAAATTCCATGTGCTCGTGAATTTTTAAATAATAATATAATAATAATATAAATAATATAATAATTTAAAAAAAAATCTCGTCAACCGAATTCAAGACACCAACAATAAAAATAGCCATTTAATCTATCATATAAAACTTCAATCACATAAAAACATTTTGTATGCCAGTTTACCAATAACACTCTAAAAATACTCTTTCACACACACTCCTTTCACAATAATTTCACTACGAGTTACCTGCGCGAATGCGATCAGAAGACAGCTCACTGCTGACATATATAATATGCTGACATTCATGGTGATTTGTGTCAGCTTAGCTTCCACGTCCACTCGGCAAGAATGATGAGGCTGAAGAGAATCAATCATAGAATCCAGTCAATTTATATAATTCCCGTGGACGTAAGAAAATGATTAAAAAGTATCAAATCATATTGTGTTTGTAGTAGATCGTATAAAATTCTAGAAAGTTACTGGGATGTCAGATTTTAATGTTTCCTGTCCAAAACACGATTTCAATATTCATGTAATTATTTAGCCACATGCGATTGTTACGCTTTCAAGAATAATATACGACGTGGCAGAATTTTGTTATGTAGAAAAATATATGTTGGTATACAAGAAGACAGCAGTGAAGAAAATGAACAAGTACTGATGAAAAGAAAGCAGTAAATTCGTTGGTATTAAAGCGAAGCTATATTTTCTGTATCGTCTACATTACGTGATAGCAATTCGATCGTTATTGTCGTTATCGTGTGGGACTCAATTCAAATTTCAAAGATTTAAAAAAATCTTGTGTGGCTCGTTGGTCTTGTGGTTAACGTCTCTGCTTCCAATGAGAAGGTCCAAGGTTCGATTCCCGCTACAGGCAGAAGTATTCAAACTTCCGATTTGGACTCAAGTCCATCAGTTCTTGGGTTAGGAATTCGTAAACGGTGACTTTGGAGCCATCTTAACAACGAGGCACATAAATAATAAATTTAAAGTTGTTCTGAAACGGTCTTGTAGATTCTGACGTTGATCCGCGGGTGTTTGCACTATCTACACCACTGATTGCTATATTTCCCATTAAAAAATATCGATCTTTGGTTAGTTATCGCTCACTCGTCGATTGCGTCGGGGCCTACAGGGTGGGCTTGGTCGCTTTCGTTTTCCGTCCCCCACTGAAAATCAGTTATATATAACTGAGTGGTTTCACTCTAAATACGAATTTGTTGTTTTTATTTAATTTAATAATATTAAATACATAATTAATAATTTTTTTAAGAAAATCATCATGTTTCGCTATTATGGAATGCCTTGCATTCTTGGCACCTTACATAATTGTCTAGAAGGGTACTTCCAGTTGACAACGCAGTTGTGTATGCTATATGGAATGAGACATTTGAATTCTCCGTATAGGCTACAAGTGCATGTTGGCTGACATGTCGCAAGCATTGTCGTGCACAAACAATCTAATGTCCTCATTATAAAGCAAAGCTTGCAAATCACTTGCTACTCACTCACTTCGACCAATCATCGTCATCAAGCCTCTGGGTTCGAAACCTGGGTTTGCGAGCCGGTAAAGACAAGCCATGTGTTGGTTATCGAGTCGTGACGCGATCACCCTCGTCCTCAGTAACAGTCTACAATCTACAGAACAAATAAATGTGTACCTATGCAGTCTTAGTCTGCAAACCCTTACAGAACTGCTTTTCAGAACTTCGATTAGTGCCTTCGAATCAATCCAAATAAATGTCAAACAGTGATCGATGTTCGACAAAGGGTTCGATGAATGACCTACGACAACCCTTAGACCATGTTTGCATCGACAAGGCTAGCCCGGAACAACTTTACACATTTAAATATGTCCTACGGTGCTAAAACATCCCCATCGTCACCGTCTGCATATCTTTCAATTATTATTGAATATTTATGGACCAGCCACATTTCAGATCGATGCTATACAACTTCAGCCAGGATCGAGAATCAAGCCCGTGACCTTATCTGCATTAGAAGCTGGGACGACTCCCACTTTACAAACGAGTATTGTAACTCATTTTTAAAAACAAAATATTATTGTAAGCTTGAATTATCCATGAATTAATTAGACTTTTTCTGTTGTTACAGATCACAGTAAAGTACATCACGTTGCTAGAACTATGTTACATAATATTCCCGGTTATTTTGAATTATGTTCATGTTGCAACGAAACACATTCGTTCTGCTTGGAAGAGCACAGTTAATGACAGGAAGAATCATTTCCACAATATTCCTGACGATCGAATTTATAACGATGCATCTAACAACACAGGACGGAAGGACGGAAGGACGAATCGCATGACGTCGAACGTCCAATAAACTTCCACAAACAAAACCTTCTATATCGTATGATCAATCGGATATCAGAGGACATGTTCGGCCGTTAGTGCACACGCACAGACAGGCAGAAAAATGGTGCATAATATAGGAGAGCTTCTTTATTTTATTTATTTATATACCTCCATATCACAATGCCTCCAAATGCTACTCGTGGCTCCTCGTTCCCTGCCTGTCCACGCAAACAGGTTCTGATTGTTGACCAGTTATTTGCACTTTTTGCCACATGAGCATTTCTAGCGCTAGTTACCACCCCCGAAAGCTCTATTTTCTTTTTACTGTCAGATACGATTAAAATGTCATCTTAGTGTTTTATTAGACAAGTGAGCGCCGCGAACATAGTCTACAACGCAAGTCGAACGGGCCTTCGTCGTGATTAATTTGTCTGTTTGCTAAATGTTTGTGAAATGTTTGTTTGTTTGTCCGCGGTCCCATACGGCCAACGGCCAAATAGATTGAGCTGAAATTTTTAAACACATCCGTGACAAGGTAACTGAGAACTGCTAACAAAATGAGAAAAATCCGTTGCGATTTAAACGTACAAGGAATAATACATTGAAAAATAGTCTTAAAATGTACCAAAAACGTGGCAGGTCTAAGTTCAGAGATTTCGAAGGTCCCCTCAAATTTTTATCAAGATCGCATATGCCGTTTGCCCGGTAGAGCGCGAACAAATCGACAAAAAAAAGGGGGAAAACAACAACAAAAACATTGTTTGGATGAGCGAAGCGAAGATTCCATTCTACTACACTGGAGAAAAAAATCCGGAATGTTTTTTTTCTTTTTTTTTCTGTTTGTATTTTTGTGTGTCTGTTAACACGATTACGGCTAAACCGATACTCCAATTGCGATGAAATTTTATGGAGGCCTTTGAAATCTCTGAACTTAGAACTGCACGATTCGAAAAATCAATCGAAAAAATATTTCTCATGAAAATTGCAATTTTACGTTTTTTTTCGATTTTCTTGTTTTTTCTGTTTGTATTTTTGTGTGTTTGTTAACACGATTCCGGCTAAACCAATATTTCAATTGCGATGAAATTTTCTGGAGGCCTTCGAAATCTCTGAACTTAAAACTGCCACGTTTTTGAGCGCAATCGAAAGATTATTTCTCATGAAAATCGCAATTTTACGATTTTTTTTTCGTTTTTATTTTTTCTGTTTGTATTTTTGTCTGTTTGTTAACACGATTCCGGCTAAACCGATACTCCAATTGCGATGAAATTTTATGGAGACCTTCGAAATCTCTAAACTTAGAACTGCCACGTTTTTTGAGCGCAATCGGGAAATTATTTCTCATGAAAATCGCAATTTTACGATTTTTTTCGATTTTTTAAAAATTTCTTCGACTTATAACACCTACATGCTTTATCCGATTTTAAATTATTTTTTCACAGAACCATAATTTTATGAATAAAGATATTCTTGTGAAATTTGAGCACAATCGAAAAATTATTTCTTATGAAAAACGAAATTTTACGTTTTTTTCTTTTTTAAAACAATTCTTTGACTTGTAACACCTACATGCTTTATCCGATTGTAATGAATTTTTCACAGAACCTTAATTTTATGAATTAATATATTCATATGAAATTTGAGGGCAATCAAATAATTATTTCTTATGAAAATCGTAATTTAACGATTTTTTTTCTTTTAAAATATGATTAATTAAAAAAACTAAAAATTAAAAGTTTATTTTTTTTATTTAATTTAAATTAAATTTAAAAAAATCTTCAACTTAGTAATGATTTTTTCACAGAACAACAGAAAATCCGCATAACACAATTGGTAGCTCAATGCACCAATTACGCTCATCCAACAACGCGGCGGGACTTAAGCGTTTTCCTAGTAGCTAAATTTTTTGAGGGGTCAGTGAAATTGAAGTCTTCGCTTCGCTCATACAATTACCATAGCAATTAATACTACTTTATAACAAATATCCTAATTTAACAAAAATGATTTTGCAATGAGATTTGAAAATGTAAAGAGATCCCACGCATACTAAAAACTTACAAAAAAGTTCATCCATCAACGCGACTAGAAAAAGCGTTCGCGAAGCGGCCTAGTATCATAAACTGGTTGTTAGGCGCATTGTGTTAAGGGGCCTTGATCTACTTTTGCCACCAGTAATGTGTATGCGAGCACTAGAGTTTGGAGGGAGGGAAGCACCCTTTCTGGTTGTGTTGACGGTGCAGCTCAGAATGAATGGTGTGTGAAGTACCCTTGCTAAAGATGACAACATGCATGCATAATTTACTTCTTGCGTGGCCCTACCACAGGTTTGGCTATGTGTTGTGAGTTTTGTTTGTATGTAGTTTTTAGTGGCCACAGTCCGCCTGAAGAGTCCTAGAAGGACCGAACGCGTCGTGTAACAAACAACTTTGAATTAGCTGCAGTTGTCATCAGCAGGTGAAAATATTAGTCGTCCCCAGCCCTACAGGCATGAGCTTTATGTTCTCTATGATTTCCCAACCTGTCAACCCTTCTCCAATCTAAACTATAAACTAGCCGGTTGGCATTTTCAACACTAACTGTAATAAGCTATACGTTATATACATATATATATATACATATACATATATATATATATATATATGTATATGTATATATATATATATATATATATTTATATATACGTATATATATATATATATATATATATATATATATATATATATATCCCTCTCGCTACTGGCGTCCACTTTAGTGCACATCGACTTTTAAAATTTATATCCGGGTAAAAGAAAGTTTTTCTCAATTTGACTCCAATTTCTTTATTTTTTTACCGAGCATTAAAAAAATACTTTTTTCCCCATCCTGATTGCACGAAAAATGCCTTTTTTGGGGAAAATCCAAAATACACATCTGCAAAAAAGGATAAAAATAGGAAAATTTTGGTTTTTTCTCGGAAAAGTATTATATTTCTAGTAATGCTACCATTTGAGATACTAAAATTGTAAGATATGCACAAAATTATGACAAAATCTTGTTTTAGGAATGTACATAAAATTAACATATTTACTTGAAATGAAGCTTAAATTCGAAATCTAAAATTTTTCAAAATTCCTTAAAAAACACGATTTTGTTTTGAAAAACACTAAAAATCTTAGAAAAAATTAATATTTTGAAATAATTGCTTAAAATAACTTAATTTTGAAAATTTTTAACTGGAAGTGAAATGGATAATATATAGTTTCACAGACAAGTAATTAGTATGGTTTAGGGCATAATAAAAAATAATTTTACTTTTAAAATCTTTAATAAACACAGTAAAAATTATTAACAAACGAGAGTGTATTTCACGGGGAGACAGGGACGAGCCAGGTGGACGCATGCTTAATGTAAAGTCTCCGGAAACTGATACATTGAGGTGTGACAGCAGCAAATCATTCCGTCTCCTTGTTTTTCCTGACGGTACATCAAACCGAGTCCGAGGAGCTTCGCAGATGAGGGTGTTCTTTTGTGCAGAGGTCATCATAGAATGCGAAACTAACCGCATTCAAAGCTCCGCAGTTTTCCTTTGTTCCGCCGTTGGGCTCGTTCGGGGCCCTTTGGGAAAAATACTTCAATGTTGCCGGATACGCCTACATGGACCACACGTACCCATTATGTTTTTAAACAAGTTTCTCATCTAGTAAATTAGTTATATACAAAGGATTAAAATAAATAAAACTAAAATTACACAAATACCAAATTGTAAAATAACTTAACTTAAAGTCCTTTGAAAGTAACGATCCCAGGTATCAAGAAATTCCCCCCTCCTCGTTCCCCACCTCCCCCTGGGCACGGGTGACAGTGCTCGCGAGACGTTTGGAATGCGGTAGGCCACTGCCCCATTCATCCAGGTGTCATTGTTAAGAAACGCAATTTTTTTAAGTAGTTAAAATGTTGCAATTTCTCATTTATTTTCAAATATATGGAATAATCACGTGAAATTAATATAAAATAAACTTTGTATTTTTAAAATAGCATGAATACTGCCGTAATTATTGCCTGCCGTAATTATTCTGATCGTAACCATGAAGTTACAACTAACTCTAATTACGGCAGTATTCATGCTATTTTAAAAATACAAAGTTTTTTTTTTATATTAATTTTACATGATTATTCCATATATTTGAAAAAAAAGAGAAATTATAACGTTTTAACTAAATCAAAAATTGCTTTCTTAACAATGACCCTGGATGAATGGGTCATGCGGCCTACCGCATTCCAACGCCTTTGCGAGCACTGTCACCCGTGCCGAGTGGAGGTGGTAACGAGGAGGGGAAATTTCTTGATACCCGGGATCGTTCTTTACTTGCAAGGACTTTAGGTACAGAATTAATTCAAAGAAGTAAACAAACTTAACTCCAGTCCCCTGTAAATGATTGACTCACCAAATAGTGTATTGAAAAAAGCCTTCCTAATAAGGTCACTAATTTTTCCCAGCCAGATTGTACCCTCTTGTCCGGCTTGGTCGGTTCTTCAAAATATGAGATCACCGTCCCTTCTCTTCTTTGGAGTTAGTATCATGAGGTGAGCACCGTCGGACATGCACTGTAGGGCGCATTGACCCAGTTCATCCTCTTCTTGTAGTACTTGTAGGCGCCTATGTTGGGCACTTCCGTGTAATCTGATGGAACTGCAATGACATAATAATAATGAACCAAGTAATTGAAAAGTTCGTTGCATATGGTTTATTGGACTCCGTATGGTGTAAATGCTATCGTCGTAGATCTTAGAAGTATAGAATTTGTGTTAAGTGATCATGCATGCTAAAGTTATAATCACACAACTTTGAATGACCTTTTGACACTTCCCGGCGGCCATTTCGCATGTGGACCACACAAATAAAATTGGTATTAATACTCCTACTTTATTCCTTATCATACTACTTCGTATCTTGTCCAACTTAGTCACACCTGCCACACTGCGTATGAACTTCATCTCAGCTGCCTGTAGAGCACTTTCTTCCTTTCTTCTTTCCAGCCCATTAACCACGTTACATCACCATATGTTTACATAGGTAGGTAGTTCATCTTATACAGGAGCATTTTGCATCTTTTAGGGAAATGTTTTACTCCAAATTAACTTTCTGATCTTTTAGTAAAACTTATCTGCCAACCCCACTCTCCGCTTTACTTCATTCCCTACTTTTGCTTCGTTAGTCACAATACTTCCTAGGTATTGGAATTCATCTTTTTCTTCCAGTTCTACTCCCCTCAGTGTGATCCTTTCTATATATCATTGAGACTTTTTCACTCTTTGCATCACTAAAACTTCACTCTTCTTAATGCTTTTCTTCATTCCAAATTCTTCTGTCACCTCATTCCATTTATCCATCTTCAGTTGCACTTTTTTAGCATTGTCTCCAAATTCCACGATATCGATTATATATCATTGTTCTGGTATCTTGCCCTTCTACTTCTTCTTCTAATACCGCTCTTGGGTGTACCCTGCGCAGCATCTCATTCTCATCCATTACAACGTCGAATAGTATTGGTGATAGTGATAGTACGCTCCCTTGTCGTAGTCCTATATCCACTAGGAACCATTCACTTTCACCGTATCTCGTTTGAACGCAACTTTCACACTTCCGGTACATACTCTTTATTTTCTCTACTAAAGTTTCACTGATCCCTTTTCGTTTTAGACATGCCCGTATTTTTTTCCCTTGGCAGGTGATCATATGCCTTTTCCAAATCCAGGAAAACCACATAGGCCTACATACTCTTACCATCTTCCAACTTCTTTTCCATTCTTTGCCGTAGAGAAAATATTAGGTCGATTGTGGGCCTTGCTCGGGCTCTACTATTTGACGCACTCTCCTTTCCATTACCCTCTCATATATTTTTGCTCCTTGACTTTGTAATGTGATTCCTCTATAGTTATTGCATTCTTCCTATCCTCCTTTTTAAATATGGGCACTTTTACTCCCTCTTAGGCTCTTAACCAATCATTTGACACCTTATTTTGTTCCCAAGCCGCTTTATCAACCCTGTACATCCAGTTAATCCCCCTGACTTAATTTCAACAGCACAATAAAAAAACAATATTACAAAAATTTACATAAACTATAAGTGCAAGTAATAAATGATCTTAAGAATACCTAATGTTTTGAATGTGCAAAGTCACACTACAGCCATGCCTGAAACATGATCAAGGTCCAATAACAGTTATCTGAAGGTTACAGGTTAAAGTGACAGATTATAATTATATTTTACGGTATTGTTCTTCATCTTAGCTTTAATTAGAGTGGTTTCACTTTCACGAATATATTGAACAAATTTGCTAAAATCTTCAACTACTGGTCATAATAAAGTTAAGAACTGAATTATAGGGGTTGCTGACCTTTTTCAAACAATACAATTTTGTTTGGAGTTTTTAGGAAGCATTCTTACGCCAAAATTCGCTATTTAAGCGCGGGAATAAAAAAACAAAACATACGGCATTTGTATGTGCCTAGTACACACTATACAGACATGTCTGGAACCCTTGTCAAGGTCAAATCAAATAAGATAACGTCACTAGGTCAACGTTACATTTTGAACTTTTTTTAAAAATTCAAGTCCATCTCAATTCTCAACATTAAATTGAGTGGCCTGACGAGCAGTTTGAACAATGTTGTAAATTTCCCCGACATTTAACATATTTAGCCTCTTATCGACTATACACAGTACAAACATTTCTCAATACTACAACATTAAAAATTAGCTATTTGCATTTATTTTAAAGCTATTCGACTGCGGTTTTTATTTTCTCAAATATGCTTCCGAGTCAAAATATAGTGAATGGCTTTAAAACCTGGCTCTTTTAGAAAACCAAAACTATTTTTTTCTTTTTTTTCTGATGGGGCACACGGCAAATATCGCCTCTTCAAAAGTATTTGAACTTTCCATTCGCCCAAGCACACCATTCAACGTAGGTAGTTGTATTTTTGTGACATTTATTTTCAACTGGTTTTCTAGAGGCTGACTGAGAGATTTTTTTAAACAATTGTTATCCAGCGAATTATTTCGTTTGCCGGTACAAATCGGTACAAAATACCGCCAAACGAAGAGAATCGCAGGAATGACAATTGAAAACAAAAATCTTTTTCTCTCAGTCAACCTCTAGAAAACCAGTTGAAAATTCTTGTCACCAGAACACAACTACCTACGTTGAATGGTGTGCTTGGGCGAATTGAAGTTTAAAATTATTTTGAAAAAGCAATATTTTGCCGTGTGTCTGATCAGAATTTTTCTTTTAAAAAGTTTTGGTTTTCTAAAGAGCCAGGTTTCAAAGCCATTCATTTTTTTGTCTTGGTAGCATATTTGGGAAAATAGAAAAACGCGGTCGAATAGACTTAATAGTGGTTCAAACGCTGTAAACGAGACTAAAAGCCATTAGAAAAAAATTCAAAAAGCTTACAGTCCAAATTGCTGCAAGCTGATGTATAGTGTAGTTTCCATATAAGGTACTACTATAAATAGATCCCTGTGTATATATATTTTTTTTTTTTTTACCGAATCTGATTTTCTTCCAAACCCCCGACGAGTGACAAACTAGATCTTCAGTGTTCGAGTTGGTTTGTAGTGCCTTCTTCTTCCACATCATTGTCGCAGTAGAGCTGACTCCAGCTTCCTTGCAGGACTGTTTCTCACCGTTAGCCATGCACACAATGCTCATCGAACTCTTGGTCAGTAACGGGCAATTACTGGAGTCGTCCTGTTCACCCTGATAGAATAATAATAATAAATAACTAATCCAGTACAAGGGTGGTAATTGAAAGTTATATTTATATTTTGTTTATATTTTGTTTTATTTTGTATTTTACTATAGTTGTAATAATGCGTTTTAATGTGATTTGCTAGTATTAATAATGACGTGTTTAATAAATTTTGCTCCCAGCAGTGTGTGATCAAAATGATACAATGTAATTGAATTGAAATTTAATTGAATTGATCAATATGATAAAATGTAATATAATCAATTTGTCAAAATTGTGTTTACATCAATTAAAAATAAATAATCATCATAATTCGCATTTTAATCTTTTCCGGACCATTATTTTCCGACCTTAATTTTCAATGTTGTACATTTTCACAACATACACATTGCTGGAAGTAAGATTAGAGCGAGGCCCCATAACACAGTACCAATTGCCACCATTCATTAACTAAACTACTATTAATAACAACTATTATTAAATTATAATGATTAATTTATTGTCAAAACATGCAATAAAAACTAAATTTACTAGTATTAGCAAAATTATCACTTTGCAATTAACATCACAGTCATGCAAACTAAACTTCCTGGGTATCTCTTTCAATTCAATTTTTTCTTAATTGTGTCTAAGTTGCATGAGAACACGAAACACAATATCAACTTGGATTTAATAATAATAAATAAATTAATAAATTATTTAAATTTTAGGTCTTCAGTCTGCCTCTGATGATGATTCGCACAGTCGTATTGTATACGAACACAGAAAAATGACCCGCAACATATGTGATTTCTAATATTTCGGGATGTGAAAGTAATAGGAAAACGCCAAAATCGTTATTAGACGAGTGACTCAGCCTTGTGTTGAGTACCCGGAACATTTCCTTTCTTCCCCCTACCTAAGGCTGGATCTAGTCTAGACTATCATAGTCTAGTAGCGCATTATGGTTTAACAGTTCACGCGCCCTTATACCAACTTAACTCAAAACTCTTATCATATTGTGTACCTTATATATCAATCAACTTAAACGCAAATGTTCCAGGGTACTCAACACATGATTCGTTCACTCGTCTAACAACGACTTTGGTGTTTGTTCTAGTCTAGTTGGCTAAGGTGCCCTACCCGAAATGTGGGAGACCTGGGTTCAAACAACAGTCGGGAAAGATTTTTTAAGTTTAGGATTGTATTTAAAATTATAGAACATGTTTTGAAATGCATACAATACTATAGAAAACATAGCCAGTACGAAATACGAGAAATGATTGCAAGCTTTACTCAATCTCCCAGCGGAATTTTGGGTAATCTTGAGCGTAAAAGATTCGTTACAACCTTTTTTTCAATCCTGCATTCACCACCTGACATTTAAAACGTGACTCGATAAAAAAAATTTACTTCAAGAACAAAACCATTGTCGTTAAATAAAATGTTACACATTTTCAGCCATTTTTTAATTAATTATTTCTTATAGGTTTAAATCGCAACGAATGTTGCTGATTTTGTAGAAGTTATCAGTAAACTGATACCGGATGTCTGTTTGAAATTGCAAAGGAAAAGGTTCAGTAATTTGGCTGATTTTCGGCGAAAATAGTCACTCACTCACTCATTCACTCTCACACTCACTCACTTACTCACTCACTCACCTACTCATTCACTCACTTACTCACTCACTCACTCACTCACTCACTCACTCACTCACTCACTCACTCACTCACTCACTCACTCGCATACACAGGAACAGAATGAAGTTTCGTTTCACTTGAATTGTAAGACTCTGTCGCTTCGCTCTCTCGTCTAATAAAAGTGAGATTAAATGTAATTTTATTTGTAGCCTTAGATTAAATTAAGCATTGCTGTTCCCTTAATATATTTACTAAAGACTGATGGTGTTTTCAAATCAACATTGTGTGCGTATAATATCTATTTTTGGAAGGTTAGCTTAAACGAAGCATATATGAGAGATACGTGTTTGGGTGTAGGTAGAATTGGGTAGAAGAATTTTCACAAATCACAGGTGCTGTGTCGCAAGTCCTTCTATAAAAATCAGATTCCCTATAAAGAGCTCGTAGTAGGTAACAGACAATTGTGACCCATGAGGTAACATGGCTAAAAGAAGTCGATGTACGTCACAACATAATGTTCCAATGGATTAAATGAGCTGAAAATGTGTTACGTTTTATTTGACGACAATGGTTTGTTCTTGAAGTAATACTAGGAAATTTAGTATTAACTGCATGTTTTGACAGTAAATTAACCATTATAATTTAAATAATACGTTGTTTTTTAATAGACGTTTAGTCAATGCAACTGACCATAACTTCATCGACTCGAAGTTACTTCAAAAAATAAACTTTCACATCCATCTAAGGTTCACAAGAAATCACATTCTATTCAAACATGTGCTCATATTGATGTTTTGAGATTTCATTTATTAGAATTCAAGACACCTACAATAATTATTAACCACATAAAACCGCTGTTTTTGCCAGTTTACTCTGACTCTAAATACTAATCACTACTTTATCACAATTTCACTACGAGTTACCTGAGCGAATGCGATCAGAAGACCGCTCACTGCTGACAGATATAATATGCTGACATTCATGATGATTTGTGTCAGCTTAGCTTCCAGACAGAAGTATACTTCACGTCCACAGTATAGAACGAGAAGGCTGAAGTAATTCATATAATAATATTTAACCAATTGCTAGTAAAATTCCCATTAAGCCAATTAAAAGTAATGAACACAAATTTCAACATTATACTTGTATTAATTTATTACGGACTAGTCTATTCAGTTATAAAAACTTGATAATGAGTATGTAATTTTTTATATTTCCTGCATTTAACACGATTTCAAACGTTGTGCAATAGGTTTGTGCCACGCAATTATTTTGCTATAGATTACAATTATTTTGATACTGCAGTATTTTGTAATAAACGGTAAAATATTTCCTGGTATATTTTAAGCTAATTAGCGCAAGTACTGATCGAAATAAATTACTAGATTCATTTAATTATGCAAAAACACTGGTATTGAGAACAAATTCCCTTTTATGTGTATCCGGTTAAGTTTGTTACTGTCTATTCCGATACTACATACGACCTTTTTATTCCTATACTGCCTACAAACTCGTGTCTAGGTCACTTCCCCTTGCCTCTCTACTCTTGGCCCAACGACGCGGGAGGACATTCTTACACTGCCTACAATTTAATTACAGGTTTCGTTTTTTAGTCCTTTTTTTAGCACTTTTCTGCGGTGCAGGTGTAAGATGTAGGCCGGAAACTGTCCATAATGTAGAAAATTTTGGTTATACTACAGAGCGACAGAAATCGCTCTGGTGTAGGATTGTTTGATCAGTTCGCAAACGCTTTTTCAGGCGCGTTGTTGGATGAGCGTAATTTTTTAAAAACGAAAATAGCGTAAAATTGCGATTGTCATAAGACATAATTTTTCGATTACTCTCAAATTTCACACGAATATTTTAATTCATAAAATTGAGGTTCTGTGAAAAAATCATTACAATCGGATTTAGCATGTAGGTGTTATAAGCCGAAGAAATTTTAAAAATTGAAAAAATCGTAAAATTGCGGTTTTTGCGACAGTCAAGTTTTTGTTCATTATCAAGGTGTGATGAATTTGTCGCCCAACTCAAAATCAAGTATGCAGAGTAAATTTAGGCACTTTGATTCCATCCATCTGTACGCATATTTTGTCGTTTTTTGTCGCATGCGCACAATGTTACTCCAACATATTACGTATGTTTATACTAGTAAACGCTCAGTTGGACGCGTTGATAAGCGAGCACGTGCTATAGCTAAACCCACAGTTCACATTGGTGTTAAATTTTAAAATTGGCGACGTTCGCTGTCCACAGGGCCATGTTTCCAATATTAGTTATTATTGCCAAGGTATTTGGGCAAACCCATGTGTAAACCTTTACTGTGTGGATAAAATCCACCGCCATCTATAGGACCTTGACTCCTTGGGAAAACTATTTAAACTCTTTGGTGACAAATAATACACTGATCCTTCGAAAGTATTATTTTGATTACTTCTAGGTGACAGTGCATTAGAAACTTCGCGCGTCTTTTCGTTGCCATGGCAACGTTACTTTTGTTATAATGTAATTTCCATCTACACTACTTATCGGATCAAAATAAAATTAACATATTCGTGACTGGACGGACATTCTAAATGATTTGGCCACCTCAGATTTTGTCGCCGTTTAGTTTGAAAAAAAAACTTTCGATTAACTTTAATGTAACTTTTTAACTTTTTGAACGATTTTACCACAAAACTAATGGCATTCAATCGAGAACAAAGCTTGCGGATGGTTAAAATTTCAAATCGATCCGAGCCTCCGTTCGAACGTTATGGCGAGACATACAAACAAACAAACAAAAAAAACAAACAAAAAAACAAAAAAAAAAAAGCTAGTGACTATTTTTTCCGGCAGAGTCAAATGGAAACACTCGCTTAGTCGAAATGGCAATCTAGATAAATGAACGTATACGAGTTGCAACACTTGGTGCATTGTTTGACCGTCGTGTGGCGCCACCAAAGACTGACACTGATTTCTTATTTTGCTACTTGATGGCGCAATTGCACCTTTTGACAATTATTAAGCGAGCGAAGCGAGCGTTTCCATTTGACTCTGCCGGAAAAATTAGTCACTGGTTTTGTTTTTTGTTTTTTTGTTTTTTTGTTTGTTTTTTGTTTTTTTAGGTCTCGCCATAATGTTCGAACGGAGGCTTGGATCGAGTTGAAATTTTGACCATCCACAAGCTTTGTTCCCGATTGAATGCCATTAGTTTTGTGGTAAAATCGTTCAAAAAGTTAAAAAGTTACATTAAAGTTAATCGAAAGTTTTTTTTTCAAACTAAACGGCGACAAAATCTGAGATAGCAAAATCATTTAGAATGTCCGTCCGGTCACGAATATGTTAATTTTATTTTGATCCGATAAGTAGTGTAGATGGAAATTACATTATAACTAGGAAACTCTCAGTTGGACGCGTTGATAAGCGAGCACGTGCCCCACATTGCACATTTTTTTAAATTTTAAAATATGCGATGTTTGCTGTCCACTGGGCCATGTTTCCAATATAATTTATTATTGCCAAGGTATTTGGGTAAACCCGTGGTTAACCTTTACTTTGTTGATAAAATTCACCGCCATCTAGAAGACCTTGACATCGTTTCCTTGGGAAAAACTCTTTGGTTACAAATAAAACACTGCTTCCTCGATAGTATTTTGATTACTTCTAGGTGGCAGTGCATAGTGCGAACTTTCGTTGCCATGGTAACGATACTTTTGTTAAGCGAGCGAAGCGAGCGTTTCCATTTGACTCTGCCGGAAAAATTAGTCACTGGTTTTTTTTTTTTTTTTTTTTTTTTTTTTTTTTTTTTTTTTTTTTTTTTATGTCTCGCCATAACGTTCGAACGGAGGCTCGGATCGAGTTGAAATTTTGACCATCCGCAAGCTTTGTTCTCGATTGAATGCCATTAGTTTTGTGGCAAAATCGTTCAAAAAGTTAAAAAGTTACATTAAAGTTAATCGAAAGTTTTTTTTTCAAACTAACCGGCGACAAAATCTGAGATAGCCAAATCATTTAGAATGTCCGTCCGGTCACGAATATGTTAATTTTAGTTTGATCCGATAAGTAGTGTAGATGGAAATAACATTATAACAAAAGTAACGTTGCCATGGCAACGAAAAGACGCGCGAAGTTTCTAATGCACTGCCACCTAGAAGTAATCAAAATACTTTCGAGGAAGCAGTCTATTATTTGTCACCAAAGAGTTTAAATATTTTTCCCAATGAGTCAAGGTCCTCTAGATGGGGGTGGATTTTATCCACGAAGTAAAGATTTACATACGGGTTTACCCAAATACCTTGGCAATAATAAATAATAGCGGAAACATGGCCCTGTGGACAGCGAACGACGCAAATTTTAAAATTTAAAAAAAAGTGCATTGTGGGTTTAGCTATAGCACGTGCTTGCTTATCAACGCGTCCAACTGAGCGTTTCCTAGTTGTTATGTAGTTTCCATCTACACTACTTATCGGATCAAAATAAATTAACATATTCGTGACCGGACGGACATTCTAAATGATTTGGCCACCTCAGATTTTGTCGCAGTTTAGCTTGAAAAAAAAACTTTCGATTAACTTTAATGTAACTTATAACTTATTGAACGATTTTTCCACAAAACTAATGGCATTCAATCCAGATCGAAGCTTGCGGATGGTCAAAATTTCAACTCGATCCGAACCCCAGTTCGACCGCTATCATGAGCCAAAAAAGCTGCGCGACTTTCCGTCGCCATGGTAATGGTACTTTGTTATAATGTAATTACCATCTCCACTACTTATCGGATCAAAATAACATTAACATATTCGTGACCGGACGGACATTCTAAATGATTTGGCCACCTCAGATTTTGACGCCGTTAAGTTTGAAAAAAAAACTTTGGATTAACTTTAATGTAACTTTTTAACTTTTTGGCCGATTTTGCCACAAACTAATGGCATTCAATTTAGTACGAAGCTTGCGGATGGTGAAAATTTCAACTAGATCCGAGCCTCCGTTCGAACGTTAACGCGAGACAAACAAACAAAAAAAAAACAAACAAACAAACAAACAAACAAACAAAACAGTGACTAATTTTTCCGGCAGAGTCAAATGGAAACGCTCGCTTCGCTCGCTTAACAAAAGTAACGTTGCCATGGCAACGAAAAGACGCGCGAAGTTTCTAATGCACTGCCACCTAGAAGTAATCAAAATACTTTCGAGGAAGCAGTCTATTATTTGTCAACAAAGAGTTTAAATAGTTTTCCCAAGGAGTCAAGGTCCTCTAGATGGCGGTGGATTTTATCCACAAAGTAAAGGTTTACACACGGGTTTACCCAAATACCTTGGCAATAATAAATAATATTGGAAACATGGCCCTGTGGACAGCGAACGTCGCAAATTTTAAAATTTTAAAAAATGTGCAATGTGGGTCTAGCTAGAGCACGTGCTCGCTTATCAACGCGTCCAACTGAGCGTTTCCTAGTTTAAGTTAACATTAGACTAGGAAAACGCTCAGTTGGACGCGTTGATAAGCGAGCACGTGCTATATAATTTGTTGATGGTCCAAATTTTAACCTGATCTGTATCTTCGTGCAACCGCTATCATGAGCCAAAAAAGCTCCAGCTTCGTGCGACTTTTCGTTGCCATGGTAACGTTACTTCTGTTATGATGAATATCCATCAACACTACTTATCGGATCAAAATAAAATTAACATATTCGTGACCGGACGGACATTCTAAATGAATTGGCCACTTCAGATTTTGTCGCCGTTTAGTTTTTTAAAAAAACTTTCGATTAACTTTAATGTAACTTTATAACTTTTTGAACGATTTTGCCACAAAACTAATGGCATTTAATTCAGATTGATGCTTGCGGATAGTCTAAATTTCAACTCGATCCGATCCTCCGTTCGACCGCTATCATGAGCCAAAAAAAAGCTGCGCGACATTCCGTTGCCTTGGTAACGGTACTTTGTTATAATGTAATTTCCATCTACACTACTTATCGGATCAAAATAAAATTAACATATTCGTGACCGGACGGACATTCTAAATGATTTGGCCACCTCAGATTTTGTCGCCGTTTAGTTTGAAAAAAAAACTTTCGATTAACTTTAATGTAACTTTTTAACTTTTTGAACGATTTTGCCACAAAACTAATGGCATTCAATCGAGAACGAAGCTTGCGGTGATCCAAATTTCAACTCGATCCGAGCCTCCGTTCGAACGTTATGGCGAGACATAAAAAAAAAACTGAGACTATGTTTTCCGGCAGAGGCAAATGGAAACGCTCGCTTCGCTTGCTTAATTACAAGAAGGAATAAAAAAAACACGTGCGTGGACATGTTTTAGATGCGTTATTGATCAATTTGCATTAATATTGTACATCAATTTGACTTTAAATTAACTAGGAAACGCTCAGTTGGACGCGTTGATAAGCGAGTACGTGCTATAGCTAGACCCACATTGCACATTTTTTTTAAATTTTAAAATTTACGACGTTCGCGTTTTCAATATTATTTATTATTGCCAAGGTATTTGGGTAAACCCGTGTGTAAACCTTTACTTTGTGGATAAAGTCCACCGCCATCTAGAGGACCTTGACTCCTTGGGAAAACTATTTAAACTCTTTGGTGACAAATAATAGACTGCTTTCTCGAAAGTATTTTGATTTCTTCTAGGTGGCAGTGCATTAGAAACTTCGCGCGCCTTTTCGTTGCCATGGCAACGTTACTTTTGTTATTATGAAATTTCCATCTACACTACTTATCGGATCAAAATAAAATTAACATATTCGTGACCGGACGGACATTCTAAATGATTTGGCCATTTCAGATTTTGTCGCCGGTTAGTTTGAAAAAAAACTTTCGATTAACTTTAATGTAACTTATTTAACTTTTTGAACGATTTTGCCACAAAACTTATGGCATTCAATCGAGAACGAAGCTTGCGGATGGTCAAATTTCAACTCGATCCGAGCCTCCGTTCGAACGTTATGGCGAGACATACAAACAAACAAACAAAAAACAATAAAAAAAAACAGTGACTATTTTTTCCGGCAGAGTCAAATGGATACGCTCGCTTCGCTCGCTTAAATTAATAAAACTCGTTTGGACAATAAAATTCATAAATAGATAATAATAATAATAATAATAATAATAATAATAATAATAATAATAATAATAATAATAATAATAATAATAATAATAATAAGGGAGAGTCTCACAGTCTATAAATCCCAATGGCTCGAAATCTCGTTGGCTCGAAATTTATTGTATTTATTTAGAGACGATGACATTCCCAGAGAGAGAGTCCCACTGTCTATAAATCCCACTGGCTCGAAATCTCGTTGGCTCGAAATTAAATAGTATTTATTTAGAGACGATGAGATTTGCAGACGATGGGACACACTATTGTGGCACTGGCTCGAAATCTCATAGGCTCGAAATCCCATAGGCTCGAAATAAATAGCTAGAAAATACGCCGTTAATAGGCTGCTGTGTCGTTGTCTATAAATAAATAGCTAGTAAATACGCAGTAATTACGATGCCGCCTGGCGCTGTGTCGTTGGCTATAAATAAATAGCTAGTAAATACGCAGTAATTACGATGCCGCCTGGCCGCTGTGTCGTTGGCTCTAAATTGTACGAGGCTCCTCCCTCTAGCCTTGAAGTGCCAGCAGAGAGAGAAATGGAATTGAATCCTACTGCACGCTTCACATCAAACACAAACCCCAAAGCTACATCAAAGAGTTGATCCTCGTCTTGTTTGTTGAAACTAGTGACAGTCAATCTTTTCGAATTCTGATGAAACATAAAATACAGTAAAATATAATCCAATACAAAGTATATTCTTTGTTATACAGTACCGAATACCGATCATTTGATAGTATAGCTAATCAAACTATGAACGAACACGCAATTACGATCCTAAGATAGGTTGACGATACAAAAAATGGATAAAAGTAGTTATTTCAAACAGTGTTTTTATACTCCAATTGCACATTCACACATTAACATGGATTAAAGATTTGCAAAGGTGTCTTATATATAATGCGCAATGGAACTGGTACTCTCATGTAAATTATAATTGTTTTTAAATATGTGAACTACACGTATTAGTTTGAGAACCTTGGTTCGAACCCCGGATCAGTAGATGCCTTCGAACACGATTCGGGACACTTTTTTACAGATGAGTTTTCATTGAAAATCGTAAAAAAGCATGGTACACATTTTTTCTAAAATTCACAAGTGGTTTAAAGGCATCGATCGGACCTTTACGATAATCGTAATACCAAACATGACCCATTTTGTAGCATTTGTATATTAGTTATGGTTCCCGCCAAATAGACATGCGTGTACGTTTTGGCATCAAAAAATCATAATTATTTTATCTCACGGTTGCCGCGCCCAAAGTAGGCTTTGCACCCGAACGCCGACGGTACGGGCGCGTTTGGAATCTTTCCGGGTACAAGCACCGTTAGGGGTTTTAGAGCCGTTACAATACTTTTGCCGGGGTGACGATGAACATTTTGAAATGCGCGTAATTTTGAAAAAAGTTAAACTTGCTGTTTAAATAAAAAATTATAAAAAAAATCCTGAATTTTCAAATTCACTTACAGCGTGTGTGAAGTGCCCGTGCAGAGTTAACGCGGGGGGTCCAGACAGCAAAAATGTTTACCGTTTTCTTTTTTTGGACATTGTTTGGATTTTCCATTTTCCATTTTTTTGAAATTTTTAGATGCGTGGTAGAGCCACGAGGTTTGACAATTCTGAAAGCCAATGAAATAGCGAACGGGTTAAAACCAAAATTGACCCGATATTTCTTTCCGATTGCGAGGGAAAAAATCGCAAAGTTGGAAATTTTTTAACATTTTGCAGTGCAACTTTAAAAGTTTAAAATTTTGGTTTTCCTCGGTTCGATTTGGAACGACAAAGGCTCGTTAATGTAGCGGAAGAATAAATGGAATGTAAATAAAATTGGTTTGAGAACCTGTGCTCGAACCCGGGTTAGGTGAAAGCCTTCGAGTTCGTTCCGGGACACTTTTTGTTAGTTGGATTACATTCTGTCAAGGTCAGGACCGTTCCCGAGGATTGACGTAATATGGCTCATGACGTGGCGCAGGGAATGTATCGATACCAGCATTGCATACAAGTGCGTATGAAGTGGCGTCTTTCACATCAGATTCCCGAACAATTGTCCCAGGAAAACATTCCTCACACATTTTACACAAAAGGCGTAAAAGTGTTCCGATTTCGAAAATCATTTTTCACCGTACTTAGAGGCGGCGGACAGCGTCCGGCGGCGTACCGAAAGTGTCCCGTAAAACAAATTTGTCCCAGGACTTCGGATAAACGACAAACGTTACCCGCAAACTACCGAATCGCGGCCGTACACGGACCGATTCGTGATTTTGTCTCGTCAACGAGGTTTTCCAACTACGAGGTATTCCGAGTACGAGGTTTTCCACGCCCTCCGCGTAGCGGCTTCAAGCCGCGCTTGCGCGACTTGTATTTCGAAATAACCTGAGTCAGTGATATTCAGCATCATAATACAAAAATACTTAACAAACTTGCACGCATACAAAAACATACATTAAGTAATATATTTTCGTTTATGATGTAAGTACTAGTAGTACACATATTTTGATAGGGGTTGTGTGCTACGTTCTTGTCCCTGAGTACTAGGTGAATCCACAAAGGTCTACTTTCATATCTCGCTAACCTAAACAAAAAAACTTAGCATCCTGTGGCAAACGCATCCCACGAAAAATTGTGGAGCACGAAAACATTCCAATGATGAAACAATTTTAGAGAAGATCAGGTTCAAGATCATGATTTTTAAACGAGGGAGCGAAGCGACTGAGTGTCTCCATTCAACTGAAACGGCGCTTCCGTGAGTCTGTGGGTCTGTGTGTGTGTACATCGAAAATCAGCCGAATCGCTGAACAGATTGCACTGAACTTTTAAACAGACATCCGGTGCAAGTTTACTGAGAACTGCTAACAAAATCATCTAGATCCATTGCACCTACAAGAAATAATAAATTGAAAAATAGGCTGCTAATGCGCAGGAATTATTTTAACCACAATGGTTTTGATTTAGAAAAATATATTTTGTTTGTTAATTGTCTGGCTGTGAAATGCCGTGCCCAAAGTTTATCGAATCTTGCACGCTCAAGGTACCCCCAAATTCCGCTCGGAGATTAAGTAAACCTTGCAATTTTTACACGTATTTCGTACTGGCTATGTCTTCCATAGTATTGATACAGATGATAGACTACACTGCGTTATCATGCATATCAAAATATGTTTAATAATTTTTAAATTGCAATCCAGAATTTACAAAAACTTTCCCGAACAAGGGATTGAGCCCAGGTCTCCCACATTTCGTGTATAAAGGCGCCTTAGCCAACTAGACCAGGAAAATGCCAAAGTCGTTGTTAGACGAGTGAGCGAGTAACGTGTTGAGTACACGGGAACATTTTGCATTTAAAATTGATAATTATATTGGTATAAATATTAGTGTTTTTAAGTTTAGATGGTATGAGGGCGCGTCAACTGTAAGGCCATAATGCTCCACTCTAGCCTATGATAGGCTAGGGAGGTCTAAGATAGGGGAAAGCAAAGGAATGTTACGGGGTACTCAACACATGGCTCACTCTCTACTCGTTTAACAACGACTTGGGCGTTTTCGTGGTTAGGACTATCTAGGGCGACGGTCGTTCGCTCGCAGCCAAGCGCACGCGACTGCTAGAAGGCGATGATAACTCGACGCTGTTTACTCCTACCCGAGTTGGGGGGTTTTCAGCAATCTGCACACGCCGCTTTGAAAGATTTACAATCTTGAAACTCGGTATATGGGTTGATATGTGGTCCATGACCTACAAAAAAATCAGCTCGATCCGATAACCCGTTATGTGTTCAAAAAAAGTGCCTGAACGTCGTTGAAAACCTTCCGGCTGGCTAGCAAGCTAATTCTAGGTGGAGAATTAATAGCCTAAAGATAAAACGGTACATCTTAGAACTATAAAACTTGGACCACACTTAGATTATCTCAGACGCAGTGCCTTTTGCTTTCAAAACCAAAATCGGGTGAAAGGGACCGGAGAAAATCCAAATTGTAATGATAATCAAAACACATAATTACTAAGGCGTGGTTAATTATACATGCTCTTAATCACTATAAATATCTAGCGTCCAAAACACTAGGGGCTAAATTTGGGGGACCATGGGCCCAAAATGCCAAAAAAAAACAACTCTGAACTTTAAAAAATTAATAATTCAAAGAAAACGCTACAAGTGAGAAGTTCCACACGTGGAATAAACTTTGCTGTCATTCTTTATCACTTTTGAATATGGAAAGAAAAATTGGGTAGTAACGTGTACCAGAGAAAATCAAAATAATTATCAAAAGCTAGGTAATTCCGTACTCTTCCGTAAGGCGCTAACTTATACAGAGAAAACTGTACATCTTAGAACTTTGAAACTTGGACCACTCTTAGATATCCTTAATGCGCAATTACTTTAGCTTTTAAAACCAACACCGGGCAATAGGGACCGGGGAAAATAAAAATGAAAATCAAAACGCGTAATTACTCAGGCGTAGTAGTTTGTACAAACCTGAAATAAAATTTTTGATTGGATATTGCTTTACGTCCCATATTTATGCAACTTGACTAATCGAGACGAAGGGAGGGACGTAAGGGATGACGCGGGGGGACAAGGGGTGGACAGGCCTGTGCTGGTCAGAACCAGCCACAAGCATATGAGGAGGGGGGAGTGCACTGATTGTACTAAATTTTCAGTGTCCTAAAAACACACTGTCCTAAACTGCTTTACCGAGTGAAGAAATAGCTCATTAGCTTACTGTGTTCTTGCTGATACTGTACCAGGTGAGAGGTGGGGATAAGACACTCCCCTTTGGCAATTGTATTACCCAAGTCAAAAACATGGTTTTAGGACAGTGAGATTTTGGCACACTTCATTTTTAGGACACTGCAAATTTGGTACAGATCTTTTTAAGACGATTCCATTTTTTTTTTTTATAACCAAGTGCTTGTCTTAAATCAGCGTAAAGGCTTATTCGGACCCGAAATTTAATATTATGGACATTCCAGGGCAATTTTGAGTTTTCACTAGGGAAAGCAAAATTTGGATAATTCTTTTGCCGATGAAGGAATTTTTTGTTATTTTTTTCCTCGGGTGCGCGTGCTGGGGCATGCCTAGGCTACTGTACAATACCAAAATTTTGGACATTCCGCCACTTTGGCCTATCTGTTTTGGTCATAGGTTCGGTACACTATGGCCCAAATGTTTTGATTTTCGAGCTGGGGGGCGGACCGAACAAGTCGGTGGGCCGGGTCCAAGGCTAGGGCCTGGATCTGTCAAAATTAAAACCTGGCCAAAAACTTTTTTGAAATTTCTCAAAAAAGTGGTTGTTTTTTTGGGAAATCCAAAAAACATTTGTTTTCTCTATATCTCGAGCAGTTCTTGTACGATCTAAGCCGTCTTGGGCTCTGCGGAACCGGACGGGCGAGGCGAAAATTTTGACGCCCAAGAAAAGTGTACCGAAATATTGGGCGTCCCGGAAAATTCTCAAAAAGTCGGAAAATGGTCCGATTTCCATTTTGTTTTCTCCAAAATGTTCGGGACAGCGATGCGAGTAGGAAAGGCCCCGGAAAAACGTACCGGGAGAATATTCATCACGAAAATTTGGAAAAATATCGATAACATCGCGGAACGAAATTCTGGGTGGGGGGAACATTTGTGCGTGTTTTGAAAAACTCGGCCTCATGGAAAATTCGAGAATGGTGATATTTGATATTATGTGTATATAATATGTAGTAGCTACTTGTACTTAAGCCATTTCATTTAAAGGACAGTAAAATTTTTGTAAACTTTGATTTTGGGACAGGTTTTTTAGTACACTGTAAATATGGTACAGACCGTTTAAAAGTTTCATAGAATCACAGCTAGTACTTACTATGACAACACTGCTTCTAAAGCAGGGAAACTAGGATGGACCATACAGAGGTAACGAGAGTATCCGTGAACCAAATACTCAACACGTGAGTGAAAATGTATGTACACAGTGATTTTAGACGGTTTTTTTAGTACACTGTAAATTTGATACCCATCGTTTTCACGAAAAGTTTCATAGATTCACAGCAAGTACTATAGCCTTTCATGTTAAGACAGTGAAAATTTAGTACACTGTAATTGTGGGACAGATTTTTTAGTACACTGTAAATTTGGTACAGATCGTTTTTAAGAAAAGTTTCATAGAATCACAGCTAGTACTTGAGCTATTTCATTTTTAGGACAGTGAAAATTTAGTACACTGTGATTTTGGGACAGTTTTTTTTAGTTCACTGTTAGTTGAGTACAAATCATTTTCACGAAACGTTTCATAGATTCTAAGCAAAAGCCAAAAATTTAGTGCACTGTGATTTTGGGACAGTTTTTTCAGTACACTGTAAATTTGGTACTCGTTTTTAAAAAAAGTTTATTGATTTACAGCAAGTACTAAAGCCATTTCATTTTTTGGACAGTGAAAATTTAGTTCACTGATTTTGGGACACTTTTTTTTAGTACACTGTTGGTTTAGTACATATCATTTTTACGAGACGTTTCATAGATTCTAAGCAAAAGCCATTTCACGTAAAGGACAGTGAAAATTTAGTACTCTGTGATTTTGGGATAGTTTTTTCAGTACACTGTAAATTTGGTACAGATCGTTTTCAAGAAAAGCTTCAGAGATTTACAGCAAGTACTTAAGGCTTTTCATTTTAAGGACAGTGAAAATTTAGTATACTGTGATTTTGGGACACTTTTGTTTAGTACACTGTTTATTTGGTACACATCGTTTTCACGAAAAGTTTAATAGATTTACAGCAAGTACTAAAGCCTTTTTCATGTATAGGACAGTGAGAATTTAGTACACTGTTAATTTGGTACAGAACGTTTTTACGAAAAGTGTCATACATTCACAGCTCGTACTTAAGCCACTTCATGTTTAGAACAGTGAAAATTTAGTGCACTGTGATTTTGGTACAGTTTATTTTTTGTTTACCTACACTGTTTATTTGGTACGATCCTTTACAACGAAAAATGTAATAGATCCACAGCAAGTACAATCCATTTCATGTTTAGGACAGTGAAAGTTAAGCACACTGTATTTTGGTACAGTTTATTTTTAGTAGACTGTCAATTTGGTTCAGATCGTTTAACGTTGTGTTTCATTGTACACACGTTGTATTTCGGCTTATTCATTTTTAGGACAGTGCAAATTTGATTCAGATCGTTTTAAACGAAATTTTCTTTGTACACAGATATTCCTGCGGCCATTTCATTTTTAGGGCAATGCACTGAGAGTTTGGAACACTTTATTTTTAGGACACAGCCAAATTTGGCACACGTCGTTTTAACGAAAAGTGTCATTGTACACAGCTATTAATTAGGCCGTTTTATTTCTGGGACAGTAACAATTTAGTTCACTTAGATTTTGTGTATCATGTTGAAATACAATGTAAAATAACGAATGTCAATGAAGGTCGAGCACGATATTTATCGTAACGAGACACACTTACACGCGCGTACTGATAGGCGGGCGGTCAGAAATTTGGTGCGTCAGGTCTGAACTGACTTGATCAACCAGTGACAGCAGAAACGCGATCGTTGGTCGAATCATCGAACAATGCAACTCCTTGTTGGGAGTCGTGTTGAGGAACAATGAGCGCGGACTTCCTGTCTTTCTACGATAGTTAGAACTTAGAAGCTACTGTTAGAAATGCTGGTCGTCTACGTATGCATTTTAGATCCATACATAGCCAATTAGCAAGTTCACGCCTTACAACGTTGAGTGACATTAGTCACTCAACGCTTACAGCGTATGACTGGTGCATGCAAAATGCAAAATTTAATTAATTGAGGATTCGTTATTGATAATTGATCAACAATATTGTAAAATGCATTGCATTATGAAGTTATAATTATACCTCTTTGGGATAAGGAGTGGGTGTGATTTTGGAATAACATATTTTTTTATTTTAAGTTTATATATTTTTATATTAGTTCCAAAAGTGCAATTTACTTTACACCAAAACATAATCACACAATACAACGTTAACTATAAACATGTAAAGTAATAACATTAGTATGACGAAGAACATGAACAAACTAGGAAAACGCGAAATTCGTTGTAAGAAGAGTGAGCGTGCCATGTGTTGAGTACCCGGGATAATTCCCTTTCCACCCCTACGCAAGGCTGGATCTTGCCATGGGCATGGGTTTTTCGTCTTTTGCCTAGTATCGGCTATTGTCGCATTATCGTTTTAAAATTGACGCGCCCGTATACACACTAAACTCAAAACCCTATCATTTTTATACATTATACATCAATGAACTCAAATGCGAATGTTACGTCTATTTATCAAAGGCTCCTCTACACCTGAAAGTGGGAGCCCTGGGTTTCAAATCCATAGAACATGTTTTGAAAATACAAACAATACTAAGGGAAACATATCCAGTACTAAATACGAATAAATATTCAAATGTTTCCATTTTTTATTTATCGGGTTTTGTTTCGTAGGCGGCGTAGTGATATCCTTTCTGTCCGACCGTTTCGGAAAAGACCATGTTATCTTCTCTTCGACATGAAATTACGATATGAAGTTTGTGCAATTCCTTCTTGTTTCTTGTTCTTGTTTTTTTCTATTGTATTATTAAGTTTTTTGATATGTTAACCTAACTAAGCTTCCTAAATTCACCTGTCGATTATCATTTGCTAGACCACTTTCTATTTCGTAGTCTTCCACCCCAGAAGACATCTTCCTCTTGAACCGGCACAATCCCTTGGACTGGATCTATGATAACTTCCTCAATAGGGTTGATTTTCTTTCACTGTATTGTTTCTCGTTTAGTGACTGACTTTAGACAGGATCCCCATGCATTGGCTGAGGATACAAAACAGTGATCCCTGGTTGAAGTTGTTGGGATGTTTTTTAATTTCTATTGCCTCCTAACTACTCGTGTCACTGCTGAATCAACTTGGAAACAACACCTGACGTTTGATCAAATTGAATTTTTATGATCCAATCTAAAGCGTGATCATCCATTCAACGCCTGCCTGCTGTCAGCTTTGGCTCAACTTCCTATCTCACCAGCATTCACAAGGCGAAGACCTTTGAGGGAGAGCTTGGCTGTCGTTTTTTTTTTTTACAATTTTTTGTATTTGTGGGGTACACACTAAAACAATAGATTACTATATTTCAAAGGTTAATCAACCGCTTTCATCAGGTTTAAATGACATTTGAAAAAACATGATAACAGAATGGGCTTTAAAGGACAAACAAACAATGCCATCTAAACAAAACAAAATGAACCAAAGAAACATAATAATAAATGTGGCTGTAGTTATTAAAAAAACAGTAAAAGAAAGTATAAATTCACAAAACAAGAAGAAGAAGAAGCAACATTATGACTATGATATACAGAAACTTTCCAAATTCCAGGAAAATCATTCTATGCGCACTTATTATATTATTAGTAACTACATCAATGCAGAATCGTTATAGATTTCGTTTTGTGACGATTGGCCTTCACATGAAGATAATGGATAGTTTATTCCGATCCACATAACGGGTGAACATCATAAACATGATATGTCATGAACGTGGTCCATAATGTCCGATGTATGAACGTCATAAACATGATCTACTAATCTAGAGCACGATACTTTATGCTGCGTAACGTTGTACTTAAGCTCCTTCACCTAACCTCAGAGGTCTCTTGTCTCTCCAATGTCTCGCGGCACCACATGACAAGGTATTGAGTACACAGCATTCTGTACCATTGAGATTTCGTTGTTGGGTTTAGTAACTGTTAGTATACTTCTTAGGATGGAAAACAGTAACGAATCCCAGAAGGAGATAGAAGACCGTCTGATTTTTTCGGACAAATTCGGATAGTAATCAAGTAACTACTGTTTTAAGAATTTGCGGTGGAACGAAGCTTGAACTGTTTTCCTTGCAACACATCAAGCTGTTGAAACAGATTTTCATCGACTTTCTGGAACCTTTGACTTGGATAAACCATTTTCAACAACTAATTCTTCTTTTTTGTTTTGTGATTTTATAATTTCTTTACTGTTTTTTTAATAACAACTTGAACCACATTTATTTTATGTTTCTTTGTTCATTTTGTTTATTTAATGGCTTGTGTGTTTAGTTTTAAAGCCCATTTTGTTGTCATGTTTTTCAACTGTCATTAAAGACCTGATGAAGGAGATTGATAAACCTTTGAATATCGTAATCTTTGTTTATGTCAGAGTAATGGGTCTCGGAGTAACGAAAACATTCGTTTCACAATATTAGCAGCAAAGATTAGCTTACATGTCTATATCAATGTTTATGTTACTCGTATTTCTGGTTGGAAAACATAATTACTACGTAAGTCATGCTTACACGTAACAAAACTTTGTAAAAATACAGCCAAAACTACAACACTCAAAGAAATGAGATCTCAAAAAGGGCCAAGCTCTTCTCCCTTCTACGAATTTGCGCACTCGTTAATGCATAAACAAACAGTGTCCACGTAACAACATCCTTGAAAACTTGGCAAAATAGAATAATTCTAAGTCTAATCTCCTCAACAAATTATTTGCAATTATTATTATTACAAAATAGTACAAACCACATTCTTTTCTCTAATTAGTGTTAAACCGTAATGTTCATGCAAAGCAAAAAAAAATATTAATAAATCAAGAATGCTCAAATATGGAAGGGGAGATGAAGCTTGCCCTTTTTTTTTTAGATCTAATTTCTTTTTGATTGGTGTAAGGGTTGGCTGTATTTTTACAAGTTTTTGTTATGTGTGGATGCTCATTACTTTTCAAGTTCCATTACAAAATTATTTGTTAAAATATAATAAATTTTATCAAAAAGTCGATTATTGCTATGTTATTTCAATTAACAATAGAATGAAAAAATATAGTGGTCCAAAGACTTGCTTTTTGTAATCACTTGTAGGAGATTTACTGTCACGTAATATAGTTTTTACTAGTTACTTGTTTGATTGTATGCTGTATAAGGCTTATTTTAAAAACCTTTTTTGGAAGCCTTTCACAATGTTTTTAAAACTTTTCTTTCAAAGCGAATTACATCACTATACTTAATGTCCATGTAAAATATGACGAGTTGTAGCCCCACACCGTTTGGTCCGAATCGCTGCAAATCTCGAACTAGACGAATGCTCGTACCCCAACCAAATTTGGCATGTTGTTTGTCGGGCACTCTAATCCCCTCGAGTTTTTTGATAGTTTTTTGAGTTCACATCACGTTTATGATAGCTGGGTGAGAGGTGACACCTCGAAATCACTCCCAACTCTGCTTGCTGGATAAGGTGCCTGAGTGTGTAGCGACGCGCTGCCTTTGGCTGCGGCGCGCCCTTAAACGGGCACCTGAGTGGTTATTTTCGGCTTATAACATGTCTAGGAATATTGTAATAATCAATAGATAATACGCAACTACAGACACCACATCACATAAAGATGCCATGTTATAGCTTAATAAAAAAAATACTTCAAATTTTGTTTTCAGCAATATCAAGACTCCAACTAATCGAGAGATAAATTACTAAAGCTAAGTCTTGAAAACGTGGAGATAATGTGCACACAGATACAATAACCTGTCCTTGACCGAGACATATCGTTGAATACTATCACGTCTCCCAAATGTATCTCACGGTGAGTGGCTCGTTATCTACTGGATAATATAAGGTTGTTGTTTTTTGCTAGAGTGATGCGCGGAGGGTGAGGGTACTGGTTGCTTTACGATAAACAGAGCCTCAAACAATATGTCTTTATTTATTCTCATATTCTTAGTTAGCATCAAAGGCGGCCAAGGATTGCCTCCCATATTTTATTTTCCCTTCACCACTACCCACTCGCGTCAACATTGTCTCCCAACGAAGGGATATTCTTTTAACATTTTACATTCCAAAGCAAACGCTAGGTGATGAAAAAAATCAATATTTTTCTAATCAGTAATAACTCAGTTTATAACACAAACATATATATCCCATTCGTACACCTGTCTTATATGGTAGATGTTTGTAGCTCTAAAATAGATTATCCAGTGCAACTCAAGACGATGAGTGAATATGGTGGAATGGAAGATAGGCATACGTTAGATATACTTTATAATGGCATCGAACCCGCGTCCTTTTGGGTCCAAAATATTGCTTACCAAACCAAGTGGCATCATGCAAGTGGCCGAGTGCCTTATCAAATACGAACAACATATCAACATGGAACTTAATTTTCTGCCTTCTTCATTCTATCTCCCTAATCATCTGGCGTAAAGGAAGCGCCATTAATTGCCTGATGAAAACTTCCATAAATATTCCAGTATTTTCTGTTTGCTAGCTTTAATATCCCATTTTTTATTTGTTTAATATCCTTTGATTGTCCTTCGTTTTACTAAAGTTAGTACATTATGTATAATGTGGTTCAGGTCACTCAACCAATAGAGTTATCAGTGATGCACAGGTTGTTTTTGTTGTCATATTAAATTTTAAACGCCCTGATCCAGAAACTTGGAAGTGTGTAGTTGTAATTTCATTTATGTTTAAAATTTGTTCATTCGCCTCAATAAATTCATTATATTTTTACTGGGAGGTTAATGGTCTTGGTGTACCAATATTCCCGTTTACCCGGTAGCCTAGGGTTTAAAGCTGATTGATAAGACATACAACAGTGTCTTGAGTGTTTGCGTTGGTATTCGCCGAGCCGTCCGACAGTTATACCGAAGTGCACCGTGAGCATGCAGCCATACGTATCCTACGGAAGAGAAGCAACCAATACACGCGCCTCAAGGTCATATTTTACATTCCCTCCACCCCCTTTCTCCACTCATTAATTTTTTAACTACCTGTCTGACATCACTGCCAAATGACTTTTAGGCACCAAGATACAGGACCCATATTACATTCTCTTATAGGCATCCTCGAGTGATTTCACCTGAGTATGTTCCACACCCCTTTGCATAATTTCGTTACTCATCTGGGATAATTACTGCTCGATCGAGGGAACTGAGAACTGATGCAATTAGTTTAATCTTCATTCTAATATGTAATAAACGATATGTCTTTTGTATGTCACTAAAACTTTGAACTTTTAGTTTTAAATCGCGTCGTAAACCTGTACCCCCACCGAAAGAACATTTCGTCTTTCAGATTTCAACAATGTTCAATAATTTTGCACCCAAGTCCCGAATTTTGCAACCCCAATTACGTTCGGAGTTACGGTCATTTCAAAAGGGGGGGGGGGCTTAGTTTACGCCGACCTACCCCTACGCGAATTTTGACTCGAAACCATGCGCATAATTTTCACCAATTATGCACCTTTTACACCCTACTTTTTTACTTTTGCACCCCTCCCCATTCGCAAGAATTCGCAATTCAACAAAAGGGAACCAAGATAATGGTGGCTGCCCCACTTTCAAAATCGGACTTAAAACCTAGCCCATCTTTATTGCACCATTTGTGCACGCGTTTGCACCTCCGTTTTATTTTTGCACAAAGTTGGAGCCAAGTTAATGCTTTTCTTTTCAAATAAATTGTGGAGAAGTGAAAAACCAGGCTCTAAATAAGCAGCTAATTAATGCACTCTTAAAATGCCTAGTGTCTTGATTTTTGCACCCTAAACTGTTAGAATCTATAGTGGGGTGAGTATGAAATAATAAAAATTAAGTAATTCAATTCCAATTAGGATCGTTTCTTAAAATACTACTGTCAAATATATAAAATTACTGCAAATTACTGGTCTCTAATTAGAAGTATAAATGCGCGTCTTTAAAAAGGGAGGCGGAACGTCCCTATGTGCCCCATGTTAAATTTTGCAGATTTCCCGGTACCTTTTTTAATCGAACACTATTTAACTTTAGAGACACGAATTTTTGATTTTTTGGGTAGCTTAAGCCAAATAGTAAAGAACAGTATGAGTTTTTTTTTATTTTTTTTATTTATATATTCTAGACATATATATATATATATTGTCAAAAAAAATTTGGGCAATTTTTTAGACCTAAGCATGGCGCTATAATTTTTATCCCGATAATTTTTTCAAATTTCCTTCCTACAATTGGTCAAAAATATCTCAATAAGAAGATCTTCAAAATTTTCAAGGCTCTAGCGTCAAACTACTGCCTACTTATATGTACCGTAGTATTAAGAAAGTATAAGTTTTGGTAAACGGGTGTTAAAGTTAATATTTTAGGGTATCTTCATGTGGCACTAATGACATTTCCGGTACCATTTTTAGGGAGGGTATTCAACTTAAGACTGATTTTTTTTTAATTCAGCAAGTTTAGAGTTTTTGCTAACATTTTAAAATCCCCCCCCCCCCCCCCCCCCCCCCCTGCATTTACAAGAATTTATCGTTCTTTTTATATACATTAATTTTTTAAGTCGTAAATATACATGGTTGTCGTACAACATAAAGAACTTTAAATTTTTGCAAAAAAAAAAACAAAAAAAACAAACAAAAAAAATTACATTTTTGTAAATTTAATAGTGAGTAACAATATAACATATTCAACTCAAAAAATCAACTTTGACGATAAGTTTTCATTCCTGCTCCCCTTTTAATAGCTCAGTCCTAATTGTTGCATCCATAGACCTGTAGAATCTACAGTCGGGTTAAATAGAAAATCTTAAACAAAAATAATAAGGTTTTCCAAAGTAATTTTTTTCATATTCTCACTGTAGGAATATTACAGTTTTTAGGAGTGCATAATCTGACTTGCAATTTGAGAGGAAATTCATAGTTGCTAATTTACCAGGCCAATTTGTTTGACTTTTAGTACATTGATTTTGAAAACGTTCCTGCTTTGGAAATCGAATTCTTATTTGTTTTATTTATTCATACTTCACCCCTTAGTAATCTCCAGTTTAGGGGTGCAAATATCAGGACTTGCAGGAGTCATTAGAGCTCGGCTTTCACTTCTACAAATGATTTTGAAAAGGCATTTACTTGCTCCCCCACTTTGAATTCCTAATTCTTGCAAATTGGAAGGGGTTCAAAAATAAAAAAGTAGTATGCCAAAGGTGCTAATTGGTGCATAAATATGGCAAGGTTTAAGTGATTTGAGGGAGTCACCATTTAACGTGGCTCCCCATTTTATATTGCGAATTCTTGCGAATGAGGAGGGTTGCAAAAATAAAAAGTAGGGTGCAAAAATTGCATAAATAATGGAGGCCAAAATTATGCACTGCGCATGGTTTTTAGTTGAAATTCGCAATTGAGGGATTATCGTAAATTTAGCCCCCCCCCCCCCCCCCCTTTTTTTGAATGGCCGTATCTCCAAAGAATTCGGGACTTGGATGCAAAATGGTGCATAATTGTGGCAAAATTATGTAACATGTTTTTAAGGCGTAATGTTCTGGTGGGGGGACAGTTAATGGACCATTTAAAATCTACGTATCGATCGTTTTTATTATGAAAGGCTATACTGTATGACGTGTAGCATGCAGCCGTCTACCTGCCGTTGTAGTAATGTTAGCCACTACCCAAACGCCGCCCATTCGTTCTTTTAAATGGCCATGACACAATGTCATTTAAACTGTCCACCTAGTACTGTCCACTGTCCCTACCTTCTATATTTCATAACGCTTTTATTTAGTTTTCCAATTTTAATTTTCTTAAAATATTAAATATCTTATAAGTAAGTTTGAGACCTGGAAATCTATGTGGCTAACAGTCCCATCATGTAACTAAACACTACAAGCCTGTCGATGCTGTCCTCTTTCCTAGGATAAATCGTGTTCCAACCGGCAGCGTTTCTCATTTCAAAATAACTATCGCTGGTTTGCTCATACATGACGTGCATGCAGGTTAAAGCTGATTTAATAGGGAACTGACCTTGTTTCAAATCATATCTACACGTATTTAGTAATTTGTAACATTCAATTTAATAAACATCGCAATTAAATAAACTATAAAAAATAAAATCTGTAGATTCTATGTCATGTTCAAAGTTCCTGGGTTTGGACTTTCCCCGCACAAAGACTTAAGTCCACGGCTCTTTTTTGGTTGTGACGTTATCGGTGAGGTGATGAGGGACGCGATTGGCAGAACTTGCCAGCTAGTCCGCCTCGGCAAACCTTACTATGACGTCACGCCCACCTCCAATGGCGCATGGCCGTTTTCCCGGCGCGAGGCCCGGTTCAATTTTCCTCGCTCACAGTTAGCGCCTTGACTAAAAGCCGACGCATAAAAAACTTAACTGGTCGTATTTGAGGTTTTAGTATGAACATATTACAAAATTTGGTAGTTCCCTATTAGACCCTCACTTCAAATCAGTTACGTGCCTGAGCTGGTACACTTTAAATACAAATGTATCTTCTTTTTTATTTACGTCTACAAAAAATTCATGAATTTCCGTCAAAATTAATCTTGGCTTTTAATACTTGGAACAGCGAAAGTATGCCATGATTAAAAACTTGAAGTCAAAGACAAAGAAAAATAATCTGACTCTATTTTACTTAAGTTGGAGATTTAGAAGGTTCCCTGAAGCGTTTTTCAAACGATCGTATAGCTATTTGACTGTATATGGAAGGTTCAGTTTGAACAAGCAAGAACGCACAAATACAAACACTTGCTGAGTAATACATCTCCTTCGTCAGTTTCTGACAAATCAATCAATGTAATGTCAGATTATCAATAAAGTAAATACTTTTCCCGCTATTTTCGTTTGTAATCATGTGTACGCTTCAAATGGAAAGTCACATGGGTCGTCAGGAGGAAGTACTTTGCTTAATTTCCGTAAGCATGTAGAGCGTATGTAGTAGATAAATAATATCTAATAATAAATAACATCCAAACTGATTTACGGTGTCCCCGTGTATATACAAGGTGGGGGGGGAAGACATCACACAAAACTTGTAGGATGACTTTGATAACATAATATGGCGGTTTGGTATCTATCCACGATCGAGCGCCACTTGTCTTCTTCTTTTCTTTCAGCGCATTATGGCCGAATGGTTGACTAGCCACATAAACCGAAAAACAAAAAACACTGGTTTAATTGCTTGGTTTGTTAGTAACCGAAATAATTCGTTATTCAAACAGTTTCGGAGGTCTTTTGCTCCTGAAAAAGTCTTTATCCAAATTACAAGTCACATTGTATTACGTGATCAACGCTTAAACTTAGGCATTATGACAACGTTTGAAAGTGCATTATCGAAGTAATTTGGCATTGAATTTGGGAATATGTGAACGAAAAAAATTGAGTGTCACGTTTTGGCGCAAATATATTTTTCAGGAATTTACCTGTTCTTATACCCATGGCCAAAAAAACGAAAAGTCGCACGAGAATTCTGGCCACTAAGCACTGCCACCTAGAAGTAATCAAAATACTATCGAGGAAGCAGTGTATTATTTGTTACCAAAGAGTTTAAATAGTTTTCCCAAGAAATGATGTCAAGGTCCTCTAGTATGGCGGTGGATTTTATCCACAAGTAAAAAACCCAAATACCTTGCAATAATATAATATTGAACATGGCGCCGGTGGAACGCGAACGTCGCAAATTCTAAAATTAAAAAAAATTGCAATGTGGGTCTAGCTATAGCACGTGCTCGCTTATCAACGCGTCCAACTGAGCGTTTCCTAGTGATATCTCTTCTCTATGAACATATCCACATGGTCGTCTTTGCCAACTGTCATTTTATTAAAAATTTATAGCAGGGGCCTACTTTTCGAAACGTACAGCTTTTTGGATTGTACCACATTTGCCCAAAAATTATAATTTTAATTATAAACACACCAGGACTTGTTTAACAGGAGAATTGATAATACCAGTGATTTTACTGGGAACAAAACACGGTTAAAATAACAATCACAGCAGCTCGACCCGCTGCGGTAATATTTCGGTGAATCATCACCTTCCTATCGTGTGAGTGCGTGGCATTGTTATTTTAACAGTGTTTTGTCATAAATCGGTGTTAGATAATCTATCTATCTAACTAATATTTTGATGAGCGAAGCGAAGAGTTCCATTTCACTGACACCAAAAAACTTAGGCTCGTGTTTTTTTTTTTTTTATTTTCTTGTCTGTTTGTTCGCCTCTACCGGGCAAACGGCAATACCGATCTTGATGAAAATTTTGACGTGAACCTTCGAAATCTCTGAACTTAGAGCTGAATCGTTTTTGGTACATCGAAGAAATATTTCTCATGAATATCGTACTTTTAACGATTTTTTTCGAGTTTTTGTGCAATATTTTATTGCCATTTGAGCCATTCTGACCAAAACCGTGTGGGCTACAACGTTCATATCTACAATGACATTAAGGGAAGAGGGAGGAGAGTATGGTGGATGTATACCTTTTGAAAAGAAAAAGTTGAAAAGTTCGCCAGAATCTATAGAAACAAAGCTATTAATATAAGTTTATTTACGGTAAATAAACCAATTGACAATCAATAGAAACTTGACAACAATCACCTACAATGCGTATGCAGGCAAACACAGCACTTGCAAAAGTAAGATATCCCACGCAAACAAAACTTAAAAGCTCATCCATCAACGCGGCGGGACTTAAAGCGTTTCGCTAGTATTATACATGGACATTAAGGTTATGGTGATGTTTGTACCTTTTGAAAGAAAAAGTAGAAAAAGTTAGCCAGAGATCCATAAAATATTCTTTTAATTAAGTTTTACGGGTAAATAATTAACAATTGACAAGTTAGAAACTTGACCAACAATCACCTTCAAGGCATAGGCAGCCAAAGCTAGCTACTTGCTTCTTAAAGATATCCACGCAACTAAAAACTTATAACAAAGCTCATCATCAACGCGCGGGATTTTAGCGTTTCCTAGTATAATTGATGATGCGAAGCGAAGACTTCAATTTGACTGTGGGTGTTTTTTTTGTTTGTTTTGGATGAGCGAAGCGAAGACTCATTTCACGACCCCCAAAAAATTTGCTCGGTGTTTTTTTTGTTTTTTTGTTTTTTTTTGTTTTTCCGTCTGTTTGTCGGCAAACGGTTCGGCCAAACGGCATATTTGCGATCTTTGATGAAAATTTTGACAACGCCTTCGTTTTCCTCTGAACTTAGACTTTGTTGCTACATTTTTGGGTACAATCGAAGAAATATTTCTCATGATATCGTCTTTTACGATTTTTTTTCGAGTTTTTGTGCAATATTCTTAGTGCCATTTGGCCAATTCTGACCAAACGTGTGGGGCTACACGTTCATATTATCATGGACATTAAGGGTTATGGTGATGTAGTACCTTTTGAAAGAACAAGTTGAAAAGGTTAGCAGAATCTATAGAAACAAAGCTTTTAATATAAGTTTTTTACGGTAAATAAAACCAATTGACAATCAATAGAAACTTGACAACAATCACCTACAATGCGTAGGCAGCAAAACAAAGCACTTGCAAAAGTAAAGATATCCAACGCAAACAAAAACTTTAAAAAGCTCATCCATCAACGCGGCGGGACTATAGCGTTTTCCTAGTATTATACATGGACATTAAGGTTATGGTGATGTGTTGTACCTTTTGAAAGAAAAAGTAGAAAAAGTTAGCCAGAATCCATAGAAATAATGCTTTTAATTTAAGTTTTTACGGTAAATAATAAACAATTGGACAAGTTAAGAAACTTGACGAACATCACCCTTCATGCATAGCAGCAAGCATAGCACTTGCTATAGTAAGATATAACACGCAAACTAAAACTTATAAAAAAGCTCATCCATCAACGCTGGCGGATTTACGTTTCCTAGTATAATTTGATGAGCGAAACGCGAAGACTATTCAATTTTGACTTTGTGTTTTTTGGGGGGTTTGTTTTTGGATGAAGCGAAGCGAAGACTTCAATTTAACACCGAACCCCCAAAAAATTTAGCTCAAGTGTTTTTTTTGTTTTTTTTGTTTTTTTTTGTTTTTCCGTCTGTTTGTTCTGGCAAACGGTTCGGCAACGTCATTTATGCGATCTTGATTGAAAATTTGACACGACTTCGTTTTCTCTGAACTTAGACTATATTGCTACATTTTTGGGTACATCGAAGAAATAATTTCTCATGAAATATCGTACTTTTACGATTTTTTTCCGATTTTTAGTTGCGCATATTTTCGTGACATTTGGCGGATTTTGACAAACCGGGTAGGGCTACAACGTTCATATTTCACATGGACATTAAGGTAATGGTGATGTATTGCTTTCCTGAAGAAAAATTTGTGAAAAGTTAGCCAGAATCTATAGAAATAAAGCTTTTAATATAAGTTTTATTGGATGAATCGAAGCGAAGACCTTCAATTTCACCGACCCCCCCAAAAATTTAGCTCGATGTGTTTTTTTTTTTTTTTTGTTTTTTTTTGTTTGTTTTTTCCCGTCTGTTTGTTCGCTCTCTACCGGGCACACGGCATATGCGATCTTGATGAATTTGACGACGAGACCTTCGTTTTCTCTGAACTTAGACTTGCGCACTTTTGGGTACATCGTAAGAAATATTTCTCATGATATCGTACTTTTTACGTTTTTTTCGATTTTTATGTGCGATATTTTCGTGGACATTTTGGCCGATTCTGACCAACGGGTGGGGCTACAACGTTCATATTTCACATGCACATTAAGGATATGTGGTGTATTGACATTGACAAAGAAAAAGTTGAAAAAGTTTAGCCAGAATCTATAGAAATAAAGTTTTAATTTAATTTTTTTGAGTTTTAAATATTAAAAACCTTTATTTCTATAGATTCTGGCTAACTTTTACAACTTTTTTTTCTTTTCAAAAGTTCAATACGTCAACCCTTCCTAATGTCCCATGTGAAATATGAACGTTGAAGCCCAACCCGTTTTGGTCAGAATTTCGCCCAAATAGCACGAAAATATAGATTTTAGATCTTTCTCACAAGCCACTGGGTATGAAAACTTCAGCAGAGATTGTTTACCTTACTCACATCCTTGTTACAAGCAATACAAGATCCCAACAGCCCTAATTATTGCTTATATGGGCCGTGTTAATATGTTTTTAATTATTTTAATTAATATTAACATTTTAATAATGTAAAAAGCTCATCATCAACGTGATAGGACTTTAGGCGTTTTTCCTAGTTCAGTTTACACTTAGTTACCCGATAAAAATAGCTCGGAGTGTTTTGTTTTTGTTACTTTTTTGTCTGTTTTGTTCGCTCTATACCGGGCAAACGGCATATGCGATCTTGATGAAAATGGAGGGGACCTTCGAAAAACTCTGAACTTAGAGCTGTATTGTTTTTAGTTAAAATCGAAGAAATATTTCTCATATCGTATCTTTTACCATTTTTTAGCGATTTCTTTAGTGGCGATATTTTCGTGTTATTGGCCAACGGCTTCTCCCGATATTGATGAAACTTTAAAGGAACGTGTAAAATTCACTAAAATCATATATGTTATAATTTAAGACATTTGAAAAATATTTCTTATATAACTCGTACTTTTACGTTTTTTTTTCTCCAGTTTTTTATACGATATTTTCGTGATATTGGGCCGTTTTGACCAACGGGTGGGTCGACCAACGTTCACGATTTTACTTGACATAAAGATGTTAATGATGTACCTCTTGAAAGAAAAGTTGAAAAGTTGGTAAATTCATAGAACTAAAGGTTTAATTTAAGCCTTTTACAGGTGTAAAATGAACAAGTATATCAAGTAAACTACAAGAAAAAGTAAGGAGATTCCACATAAAACGTATCATTGGACGAGAAATGTTCCAAAAAAACTCATCCATCAACGCAGGCGCGTAGGAATGGGGGGGGGGAATGGGGGAAGTTTTCCCCCACTTTTTACCGTGACCCCCCCACTTCAGAATCTTAAAGTTCAGTCCTCGCCGTAAATCGCACGGAAACAAATTCTGATAACGATTTTCCAATAAAATTGATTTTTTAATCCATTATACTTACTGATATTGACTGTTTTGGCACGTCTGCATTGTATCTCCAATTTCCCTTTCCTTACCGTATACCTTCCTTATAGTATACCAAAATTTCGTCAATCCTATTATTGTTCGACGTGATCTTATAGATAAGCATATGCATATTCAATGGTTGTAGCATGATGGTCTTCTCTTAACTATTCAATTTTATTATATAGTTTTTACTGTACGAAAAATACATTTATTTTGGTATTGCATTCCAGCCCACGATTTTTTTCTAGAACGCACCAAACACCTCATTTTCAAAATTTTCGGCCTGTGTCGCTGTAGTTGGGGGCTCCTTCCCCCAAACCCCCCCGTAACTTGGGCAAGCAGATTTGTTTTTCCCTCCCCCAACACTCTAAAAGGAGTTCCTACGCGCCTGCATCAACGCGACTAGAAAAAGCGTTCGCTTCGAAGCGGCTAGTAAAATATACAAATCAAGTGTTTTATTCTCCGCGCATCTCTTATCAAACTTCGTCGTCGCGCCAGCCAGTGTGCTTACGTAAGAAACGCACCAAATGAGTGAGCGCAGCGAACGGATGGTCTCTTGTTAGTCTGCGTGCGTGCGTGCGTGGTTTTTGTTTGTACGTGAAATCAGCCGAATATCTGAAAGATTGCCTGAAATTTTTAAACATACATCCGTACAAGTTTACCTGACACTGCTTAAAAATCAGCTAATCCTTGCGATTTACACTCTACAAGAAATAATAAATGGAAAAATAGCGTCCAATTTTTAGAAATTATTTTTAACGTCAATGGTTTTGTATTTGAAAAAATATTTTGTTGTTATTTGCCTGGCTGTGAAATGCCGTGTCCAAGTATATCGAATGTTGTTGCCTGTCAAAGGTACCCGCCCATTCCGCTCGGAACTGAGTAAACCTTAAAGTTAGTAAGTAAACCGTAAAATCTGTAATCAATACAACTAGGAACACAACAAACGCTAAAGTCCCCGCCGCGTTGATGGATGAGCTTTTATGTAAGTTTTTGGTTTGCGTAGACTCCTTTTAAGCTGTCACGCAATGAACAGGCTGACAGCAAGGCGAGGCTCACTGCTGTGTGCGTGCAGGGAGTAGTCAAAAGGTGCGGGGCGCCAGGTCATAATCGAAGCTGTGCGCAAGTTGTACGATAGTCACTAGAAATATTTATTCGATTGCCACCAGAATCATATCATATCTAACTTAGTGATTTTCAAACGTTCCCTTACAAAGTATTTCATATCAAGATCGAGTAGCCGTTTGCCCGGACCGGACAAATATCATGGAAAATATTGCATTTAAAATTGGGGACATAGGAAAGTACGATATTCATTACCCAATATTATTCGATTGCCCCCAAAATCATAACATATCTAAACTTTAGTGATTTCAAACGTTCCCATAAAGTTTCATCAAGAGCGGAGTACCCGTTTGCCCCGGCCGCGGACCAAATATCAAGAAATATCGCATTACAAATTGAAAAAAATCGTAAAAGTACGATATTCATGAGAAATGATTTCTTGGAATGTACCAAAAACGGTGGCAGGTCTAAGTTCAGAGATTTCGAAGGTCCCCTTCATTTTCATCAAGATCGCATGATGCCGTTTGCCCCGGAATCGTGCGAACAAACAGACAGAAAAAGAACAAAAAACAAACAAACAAAAAAACATTATATCTAAATTTTTTGAGGGGTCAGTGGAAAATTGAATTCTTCGCTTCGCTCATCCAATAACATAGCTACACATTGAAATCCTTATACAACGATATCAATTAAGATACCCAGGATCACTCTATACACTGACACACTTAGTAAATTATGTTTTAATTTTCTAATCCCTGAATACACAACACGAATCTAGACAAAAGTCACATAATTTAATAACTAAATTCCTTTTAAGAAATTTTTTGCAAATTATATATTATATTTAATTAGAATCACAATGTAAACTTGTCGGGGTTATTTCGCCACGTCGATTTGACTTACCCATGTCAACGTTTTCTGGACCGCTCTGGGCCCGTCATCAGGACGACTCATCAGTCCCATCATCGTACTGATGACGGGGCCCAGAGCGGTCCTAGAAACGTTGACATGGGTAAGTCAAATCGACGTGGCGAATAACCGACAGTTTACAATTGTGATTCTAATACTTCGGGCCACGAAAGGCCTTAAAAATATATTTAATTATTCGTTTTTATGACGGTGCTAAATATGTTTTGAAATAGTTTATATACCTTATGAGATCTTACATCCCCTAAGCTATAGTGGCATATTTGAGCGGCGCCTTATAAAACAATAGCATGAAGGCATGACAAAGGATAAGAAACCAGACGGAATATATATCTCAGGATCGCCAACTCCACTACCCCCTCGGGTGATAGCTTATAGCTAAGCCGCTTACTAATCTAAGTTTTCATGACTGGCGCGAAAATTGTGAAAACGACTGGGGCGAAAACGAGTCCTAACTAAAAAATAATATCGGGGCTTGTACGTAAATTACATAACCCAAATACTAAAACTCCCAATAGCTTGTGTTAGCTTTTTATACGTAAAAATCAATTTCCGCACTTAATTTTTTATATTTGTTATATCAAAGTTTTAAATGTGTTTACTACAAAATTCCACATTTTTTTCGAAGTATTGACTTGTAATTGTTTTTAAGTTACTCGAGTAGAGAGACGTGTCATTGAGAGGGTGTAAGGTATATGCATATCGACTTCTGTAGCAAGCACAAACTTAGGTTGACTGTGCACGTGTAATCTAGGGAACAGACTAAAAATTCAAGGGACGAACCGACACACTCGTGCAATAAGGCGCACATTTATTCCAATAGAAATTTCAATCCGTTTCCATACGAGGAACGTACCAGGAAACAGGGGTCGTTTTAATTGACGGATAGTTATAAAAAAGGCAATTTGTCAGAAAAAGTGGTAAGAACAAGGAGTCATTTGCATGTTTCGGAAATCAACATAATAAATCTTTAATAACGGCCATAATTACTGTATGAATCGGCTCAGGCCGTATTCGTTTCGAATTCGTATTGACGAAGCCATAGTTTTAGTGCCGGTCCCGGGCTCGTTCCCCGGTGTATTCACTTTTTGTAATTTATGTCTAAAATACTCTAACATAACATAGTCATACAGTCCGCCTTGTAAAGCCAAGGTTAAATTACTTTAATTAGTAGCCAAATACCCGACCCTGGCCGAACCCAATGGCAGTAAAGGCCATTTAATGAGAAGCACATTTGCGATAGAGCAAAAATTGTAAAGTGTATCTAGAAGTGTATTTTTTATTATAGGTTTTTTTGTACTGGGGTAATTTTGACCCAGGGATGGTATCATATTATTATTTTGTGTCAAGCATTTCAAACTATACAATGATTCCCTTTTGTTCCCCCAGGAAATATTAAGTATAGTCAAGAGTTTAGATCATTTAACCATGGAGCCACATTATTACCATTATTTATTTCATTATTTATTTAACCACTTATACGAGAAGCAATCGAATTTAAAAACGTCCACGATATGAATAACTAATGAACGGGTAACGAATGCCAGCTGTTGGAAACCTCTGTTAAGGATGCCATGTTTACTCCACCTTTACAACCGACTAGTACGGATAGTTATACATCACAAACATGTTAGTGCATATACCAAGTACCTAGTATTTTTGCCCGATAACTAGGGACCGATAATATTAGAGCACTTATAAAGTAGACTTGAACGGTACGCCAAAGATAGCTGACTATTGCAGTGACTTCTATTATCCTGTTTACTTTTTGTTTTTATTTGTATGTTGTTACTTGATAATGGGCAGAGAGATTCTGCCTGAAACGTTTGGGGGGGGGGGGGGGGTAATTTTTTATTTACAAACGTAACTCGAAAACTCGAAAGAATCTTTATGTCATATTACTTCCGAGAAAACCTACGTAAAAAACACACATTATATGGTAATCTGAAACTTTACGGAATAATCATGCGTTTGTATAAGTTGTAAACACTTATTTTTAATCTTACGGCGTTTCAAAAGACTAGGCTTTCATTCTCAGAATACATGCATTAAAAGAATAAAACATACGTCAACATTAGAATGATAATAAAAATAAAAACATACCCAAACCTAATCGATAACAAGGCAAACCAACAGCAATGAGAAGGGTGACAATGTCAAGCAAAGAGGTAGTACAGTGAGTGGTAGTAATATTTTTCCTGCATATGAGTTGTTTTTGTACTTGCCATTTGGTTTGCCTTTGTAAGGCGGTTTGGGTTTGTTTGTATTTTTATTGTAATGATGATGTTTTGTTTTTATTGTTTTTATGATATATATATTGTGAATGGTTTTACTGGCCTTATAGTAGACGACTATGCGCTGTTATGTTAGTACTTTAGATTAGAAAATTAAAAAGTGACTACAGCCGTGGTCACTTTTTTACTTTCTATCTAAGTCTAACATACATAATATATTGTAATGCTGATGTTTTGTTTTATTGTGTACTATAATATATATAATCTCAATGTGGATAGAGATAGGAGTCAACAGCTTGACCTGAAGATGTAAGAGGTGGCTGCCTATAGTAGAACACAGTATAAAATATACACACCTAATCACTAAATTGTCCACGAGAACGTTTTCGGGCTTTGCTTCTTTCGGTCCGTTCTGGTATAGATATTGATCTATCGAGGACACAAGAACAAACCTCTATTTAAATTGCTATTGTTGTGACTGTTGAGATCCTGAGAATATGATATTCCCACCACAAGTTGGTGCTCGTGCATACTTTTAATGACAATTTGCTATTCACTAATAATGTACTCAAAGCGGGGCTTATGCGTACAAACCTTTATATTCATATATGTATATATGTGTTTAACTTGGGTCGTATAGAAGGCGACTATGAGTTGATATGGATGTAGTACTTTAGACAGAATTTAAAGTGACTACACGGGGATCGAACCCGGAACCATAGCTGTCCGGGCTATGCGCTTACCAACTGAGCTATCAGCCCCGATTTAAACTGTCTAATTTTTTTTGTCTGTTTTTTGTACATTGTTAATAACGTGTGTCGGGCAGATTAGAATGCCTTTTAGAAATACATCTACGAAATTAACTGGAAAAGTAAAACTATATCTTTTAACCCCCGAGTTGGTGGATATTATGATGTTTAAAACTTTGGGGTTTTATAGTGGGCGACTTCACGTTGATATGTTAGTGCTTTAGACAGAAATTAAAAAAAGTGCTACAACCGTGATCGAACCCGGGTACCTTACTTAGCAGTCCTGGCTATTATCTTATCCAACACGTTACACACGTTTATTAACAAAATACAAACAGACCAAAACATTAGGGACAGTTTATAAATTGTGGCTGTAAAAACATTTGGTAAGAGCATAGCCATGACTGCTAGGTCCTGGGTTCGATCCAGGTGTAGTCACTTTTTTTATTCTGTCTATAAAGTACTAACATATTATCACGTCTTAAGTCGCCTACTATAAAACCAAAGTTAAGCAATATATATACAAATCCACATCCTGACTTAATATTTTGGTCTCTTAGCAAAATGCACTCCCCAGCAGCGCAATTGACTAGCATCGTACATAATTCTTATAGGGACCAAGCGATAGACGATGTAGTAATATTTATTAGCAGGTTTCACTTTCTAGATTCAACTGCTCTATTGGTCATTTTCAACCAATGAGTACGAGTTTCGGACCCTCCCTTATAGATAACGCGTGCGTTGTTACAACACACCGCCTATCTAGCGGCAGACCGTTGAATTAATATTTAAAATAATTAAAATAATTCAAATGATTTAATTTATATTTCTTTTCCCGGCCATTTAAACGAGACATTGGGATTTGTAGCAAGAGGACGGCTTATATTATTAAATATTTTAAAATTAATTTAATATTTTGGAATTTATTTATATAATATTTTGGCGGGAGCATAACGGGTTTTTATAGACAAAGGATTTATAGAGATGGGATTTCGAGCCTGTGAAACCATCCCTAATAATAATAATAGAATATAATAATAATAATTATAGATATAAATAATGGTTGGTTTTAAATTTTTGAAAATTGCAAAATTTTGATGTTTGGTTATTTAATTAAATAATAATAATAATAATAATAATAATAATTTTTATAAAGTATTTCACTGGTAATTGTTTTTTGGAGTTGCCGGTCCATAGACTTGTGCACATTCTTCTCAGCAGATCATTGACTAGAGTGACACATATGACCATCAATTTGGCGCACCCTTGAACAAACTACACTCAAAACTACCTATTGAATTAAATATTACGTATGTTTATAATTAAGTCGAAATGGTAAATCTCTAAAAATATAGTTTTGGTGTAGGTGCCGGTCCAGAGACCACTACTCATAAGGTCTTGTTTCGTTGGACCTGCTCTAGCTGCTCAGAGCTGTTCGGATAACGAAATGCGTTCGTTTTAACGAGATCACTTTCTCGAATTGCGTTTTTTTGGACTCGAGCAACTTGACTAGAGCAGGAAAGATCATGATTTTCGTACTCTGATAGTTTTTAGGAAGAGTGAGTTGGAGGCAAGTCGATTTAATAGCGAATTAACTACGCGTTTTAGTTCAATACAAATGGCTTCCTCGTTTGCTGGAAGTGTGAATAATATTTTGCCAATAAATGCAAACGAATTTTTTTCAGGGTTGAATTGATATTTTTTTAGAGCAGATTAGAGTCGATTTTCTCCCCAAAATGCGTTTGTCTCAAAACACAAGAGTAATGTGATCTAACTTCCTCGAGCGTGGGTGTGGCCTTAATTCAACCTTTTTTATTTTCATTTCGCAATATACGACTTAGGGTACATAATTGATAATAATTGATGATTTCTTTAAGTAAATTCACATATGTTTATATCAAGTCGAAATGGTAATAGAATATTAATGTACACATCGGTCATATTTTCGTGTTCACAACTATGATTAAACATTAATAATAATATAATATAATAAAAATAAAACCTTTTTAGTAACATTTTTACAATCAACATAATACTTTTATTTATATTACCTATAAACGTTGTAATATTCGTAGTTTGTATTAAATTCTTGGATTTGGGGAGGGGGGAGGTGCCGGGTCGAAACTAGCAGGACAACGACGACATTTTCAAACTCGTTGTACACTCTTCTTCTCGTCGTTGTTTGTATAAAAAATAGCACGGGGGGGGGGGGTATAACAAATCTGATTCCGTCATACAGCCTACTCTCGATGATGTCACCACTTTGACTGTTACATGAATTCAGTCGTAATGTTGGTTCTTGCATTAATGAAATTATTTAACCCATGATACGGTTACTTACACAAATTACTACATACGTTGTTTATCTTAATTCGAAATGGCATTCAGAAAACTTTTGTTAGTCTTCTATTGATATTGACTTATATAAACTATACAAACACTGTGAACTATAGTTCTTGGTGGACATATTATAATGAATGTGGATGTTAATATAAAATTATCAACATAAACCTATTCAGTACATTTTAACAATTTACAAATTAACGTATGTTTATATGTAAATTCAAAATGACCCCTATAAGAAACGCCAAGTCGTTGATGAAGAGCCATGTGTAGAGTACCCGGTATCATTAATTTTCTTCTCCCCACCCATAGCCTCTCTACCTATCGAATGGCGCTTACGTATGGCCTTATCCGTTGACTCACCCTTATTCCACTAAACTTAAAAACCCCTATTATTTGTACCAATATAATTATCTATTCTTAATGTAAATGTTGTTTGGCTAGTTGGCTAATGTACCCTTATACCGAAAATGTGGAGACTTGTTTTTATTCCTTTGGTTGGGAAATACTACAACAACATGTTTCTAAATGCATAAAAATGGGTTCGCTCCTCATTTAACAAACATACTTCTTGTTAATGTAAGTTACGGATTTTATTTTTTAATCAAAATAGCACTTTAAATTACTTCTCAACTATGTAATTTATTATATTTCATGAAACATTCGATTAATTTATGTGTTATTGTAATTTTACATTTACTCATTTATTCATTTAAAAACTTATTATAGTTTACGTAATGTAATAATTAAATCACAATGTTCACTCATTAATCCGACAAGTCCATCAGTAAACCAAAGCGACCAAGTCCACCATGTAGGCCCCGACACAATCGACGAGTATGAACGATAACCAACCGTAGATTTTATATTTTTTTATTTAGGAATGTGAGCCATCTGTAGTATGGAAAGTTGTAACACACGCGGGTCAACGCCAGAATCAACATAAAGGGCCGATTCAAAACAATTCTGAATGTATTTGTGCTTCGTTGCTAGGGACGCTTCCAAAGTCACCGTTTACAAACATCCAAGACACGACTGATATATATAATATCAGTTTCGTGTCTTGGGAGTTTATATATATATATAATTTAATATCATATAATATATATATTAATATATATATATAATAAGGCATAACATAACAGCGTCATAGTCGCTACTATAAAGCCAAGATTAAACACATATATATATATATATTGACGAATACTTTCGTGGCTAGACATATGAGAACTTATTGACATGCGCGAAGCGAGACTTCAATTTCACCGGACCCCCACAAAAATTTAGCTCGGTGTTTTTTTTTTTGTTTTTTTTTTCCGTTTTTTGTTCGCTCTCTACCGGGCAAGGAAACGGCATATATGCGATCTTGAATTGAAAATTTGACATGACCCTTCGTTTTTCTCCTGAACTTGACTTGCCACGTTTTGGGTACACTACCAGGGGGGAAGAAATATTTCTCATGAATATCGTACTTTTACGATTTTTTTCGATTTTAGTGGCGATATTTTCGTGGCCATTTGGCCAATTCTGACCAAACGGGTGGGGCTTACAACGTTCATATTTACATGGACATTAATGGGGGGGTTATGGTTTGTAGTACCTTTTGACAGAAAAGTGGACAAAATTTAGCCAGAATCCATAGAATAAGCTTTTATACAAGTTTTTTACGGTAAATAAAACCAATTGAAACAAGAAACACAGAACTTGACAACATTCCTACATGCGTAGGCAGCAAAACAAGCACTTGCAAAATTAAAGAATATCCCACGCAACTAAACCTTTAAAAAGCTCATCCATCAACGCGACCGGCGGACTTTAGCGTTTTTCCTATTTTTTAAGAATAATATTTTTTTCTGTTTCGCCACTCCTTGAGTTTAACTGCTCCTCAACGTTTTCGGAACTCAGATTGGAGTTCCTATATTCAAGAGCTTAAATAACAAACTGAATTACAACAATAACAAACCAAACACACCAACAAAAGAGAACATAACAAAGCAGGCCAACAAAATAAATAGAAAGAATTTAGAATGAATACATTCAAGTTCTTCGAGTTCATGAACCATCCGACCCTGTTGGCTTCGTTCTCTGCTCCTAGTCCTTTTCTCCATCGACGACCCGTGATTGCTGACCCGAAGGCAGGACTGGCCTGACAGTGGAATGACTACGCGTCTGCATGAGACGATCTTGCCCACGCCGACATAGTTATACTCCCTCACGGTTTCTCGTTTTCAAAAGTGAAAGAGTCGTCCTAGTAGTCTGGATTCAGGGGGGGGGGGGGGGGGGCTGCCTGGTTATATACTTGTCCTCCCCCAGTTTCCGGAAAAAAAATGAAACCCCCCCTTGGGGTATTTTTGCTGGACCGTTTTAGTGGTCCGAATATAACGCGTCTGCACGAGGTGACCCGTTTCCCGCTGAATCGTTGGTCTCAATGGTTGTGCTGCTATCTGTTGTTGGAATGAGCGGTAGCTAGCGTAGCGAGCGAGCAGAAGATTCCATTCCACTACACTGGAGAAAAAAAAAAAACGTATTTTTTTAATTGTATTTTTGTCTGTTTGTTAACACGAATTCTGGCTAAACCGAAACTCCCGATGCGATGAAATTGATGGAGGTCTTCTAAATCTCTGTACTTAGAACTGCCTAGCGTTTTTTTAGCAACAATCGGAAAATTATATTTATCATGCAAATCGCAATTTTAACGATTTTTTTCGATTTTAAACATTTCTTCGGCTTAATAACACCTTTGATGCTTTATCCTATTTTGTAATTATTTTTTAACAGAACTTAATTTTATAATTAATAAATGCGTGTAAATTGTGCGCAATCGAATAATTTATTTTTATGAAAAATGTTCAATATTATACGATTTTTTCCTTTTTAAATTATCGATTAATGAAAAAAATCTTCATTTTAAATATTTATTTAATTTAAAAAAGATCTTCAATTTTAGGCAATGAATTTTTTCACAGAACAACAGAAATCCGCATTACACATGGCAGCTCAATGCACCAATTACGCTCATCCAACAACACGGCCGTGACTTAAGGCTATTGTACCACTCTGGCCGATAATTTTGAAAGTCGAAGAAACTGTCTGAAAAGTTACGTGATGAAAGAACCCAGCAAACACAAGTATCCCTCCCGTACCTAAACGTACGTTCAAGAGCGTACGCGCACGTACTTTTTATGTACGTTTTCTCCCCCGTACCTTGCCCGTAGAATGTGTCACTTCCGCCGTATGTTAAATACACACGTTTTTTTAATGGGTTTACAACAGACCAGGATGCACCTCAACCGCACGAAACCACACGTTTCACTCAGTAACATATTCCGCCCACAACGGAAACACGAAAAACGCACGTAAACACACGTTTTCTGCACTAATAAATATTTAGCTCAGCACCTCGCCTTGTCTGCAGGGAATAATCCATGGCTCCATCCTAGTAGAGAATCTGAAAAGTATAAGTTAGACTATGCCAATGAAACAATTAACTAAAAAAAATATTAAAAATTATTTTATTGACCTATGAAGTACAGTACTCTCACATCATTTAAGCGCATTTCATTAGATAACTATGTCAGTTTAATTCATTTGGAAATATTGCATTATGATATTTTACTTCCTCGTTTGTATTCGAACCTCGGCCTTGTGTCCTCCTTCAACCTGGAATCTGAAAGCCAGTCTACTAAGACCGTCGGCCAAGGTGACTGATGACTGAGAAGATTAAACTTAGCCTGTAGTTGGACGAGGCGCTCTCGTGTTTCGTCAACCTAATCGGCCCCTATTCGGTCTACGAATATGATTTAAAGTTATAATTCTCCATAACTCAAAACGTTGTAATCATAATTAGAAGGAAATATAACCAATTATATTTGCTAACAGTAAAGTTGATGTATAGATATATAATAAAATTGAATTATACAGAACGGCAGAAGGCATTTAATCGTAGTAATTTGGTTGAATCCTAAATAGATTACATATATCCTGTATATAAATCATTTTTGCAGTGGTTTGTCTAATATGAAAATGTTTGTCTGTCAATATATGATGCTGTGATTTTTTTTTTTTTTTTGAGTATGAAATTCACGGCTAGCAGTGGTGCAGAAATACGACGTTGCCCATACGTGCAAACACACGTACGCAAATGAATTACCCACACACACACCACAAATCCCACTCGATACGTGCGTTTTACGTTACAGTTTTATTACGTTACATTGAGGACGTACGATGTCTGTGTGGATATGTGCTGTCAAGCAACGCATAAGCAGTGCAGTGCCTGAACCACGTTGCCCCACGGCAACACACTCAATTATAAAGCGGCTAACATACGTTTTCTATACGTATGAACGTACGATTGCTGTTGAGGGATATGTGCTGTCAAGCAACGCCTAAACTGTGCAGTGCTTGAACGCACGTTGCCCGCACGGGTAACACACCTCAATATAAGGGACAAATAATACGTTTTCTATTAAGAGAGTAGTACATGCCTGTGTGGGAATATGTGCTGTCCAGCAACGCACAAGCAGTGCAGGGCATGAACGCCGTTGCCCACACGGGTAACACACATCAATATAGGAAACAATACATAGCTTTTCTTTTACGTATGAGTACGTAAAGGCCCGTGTGTGGGATAATTTGCTGTCAAGCAAACGACACAAGCATTGAAGTGCTGAACGCACGTTTTTTTTTTTTTTTTTTGATTTTTTTGTTTTTTTTTTTTTTTTTTGCCCATACAATTCCGCATATGTTTCCAAAATACATATACTACCACACTCACACGAATTACACAGTACTATGTGTTTAACCGTACATTTAACAGACGTTTTGCACAGTCGTGTGTTTGCTGAAGGCTTTAAATAAAAGAAAAAAATTGTGATTATTTTTGGCGGGACTAACCTCACTTTTAAATTTGGATGGGCGTAGCGAAGATTCCATTTCACTACACTGGAAAAAAGAAATCCGGATGTGTTGTTTTTTTTTTTTTTTTTTTTGTATTTTGTGTGTCTGTTTAACACGATTGCCGGCTAAACCGATACTCCGATTGTGATGAATTTTTATGAGGCGTTCGAAAATCTCTGAACTTAGAGCTGCCACGTTTTGAGCGCAATTGGGAAATTCTTTTCTCATACAAAAAAAACGCAATTTTACGATTTTTTTTTCGCATTTTAAAAAATTTCTTTCTTCGACTTATAACTCCTACATGCTTTATCCCATTGTAATGATTTTTTCACAGAACCTTTATTTTATGGAATTAAGATATTCGTGTGAAATTTGAGCGTAATTGAAAAATTATTTCTCATGAAATCGAAATTTTACGGTTTTTTCATTTTTAAAACAATTCTTTGACTTATAACACCTACATGCTTTATCCTTTTGTAATGATTTTTTCACAGAACCTTAATTTTATGAATAATATTTGTTGTAAAATTTGAGCGCAATCGAATAACTATTTCTTATGAAAATTTCATTTTACGATTTTTTTTATTTTTTAAAAATTACGATTAATTAAAAAAACTAAGTTGATTTTTTATTTAATTTCATTTATTTAAAAAAAATCTTCGACTAATTAATGTTTTTTTCACAGAACAACAGAAAATCCGCGTAACACATGGCAACTCAGTGCACCAATTACGCTCATCCAACAACGCGGCGGGACTTAAGCGTTTTCCTAGTTATATTATATTTTGGGACAAAAGTGTAGTATACAAGACTCGTTCAAAATTAAATTTGACAATCGGTTTTTCTGGACATAGTTTTTACCTTTAGCTATAACTTGACTATAGCTAAAATAGTTTTCTGAAAATAACAGTTGGTGGACGAATTTTTTTGTCAAACGGTACAAATACGAGTTTTGTTATGAAATATAATAAATATAAATGAAAAAATTGGTGCCACAAGCCTAGATTCCCTATAAACGTGAATGTGTTTTTACACCATAGTCTCCAAAGATGGCCGCCATATGTAAATAGATTGAGAGTCGAATAGACTCCCGGTCTAAAAATGACGGTTTTGGTATCTAGTACACGCTTTAAAATATTTTGACCTTTATGGGTGTACATGTTATTTCATTTAACTCGGGTATCGTAGAAACCAGTGAATTTTCGTAACAAATTGCCTAAAAATTTGTAAAATTTGCAGTTTCGGCCTCGAAATTCACTAAATTCCCTTTCTGATGCTATATTCGAGTTCCCCATGGTCGATATAACGGAAAAAATGATGCCACAATGCCTAGATTTCCTCTAAATGTGAAAGTGTATTTACACTATAGACTTCGAAGATGGCCGCCATATGTAAATGGATTGAGAGTCGAATAGACTCCCGGTCTAAAAATGACGATTTGGGTATCGAGTACACGCTTTAATTTTTTTACCTCTAGGGGTACATATTTCATTACATTTAACTCGGTTATCAAAGAAACCAGTGAAGTTTCGGTTCAAAATTGCCCAAAATGAGTAAAACTTGCAATTTTCGGCCTCAAAATTCAATAAATACTAATTCTGATGCCATATTCGAGTTCACAATGGTCGATTTAATGGGTAAAAGTTTTGTTACATGCAAAAATTCTGCCATAATGTGGAAGTCTTATTACACTATAGACGCCATCTTTAAAGATGGACGCCATAAGTAAATGAATTAAGAGTCGAATGGGGTCCTGGTCGAAAACTGACTATTGGGGTGTCTAGTACACGCATAAAAAAATGTGGTCTCTATGCATGTTCTTTCAGTCAACTCGGCTGTCGTAGAAACCAGTGAAATTCGTAACAAAATTGACAAAAAATTCGTAAAATTTGCAATTTGCTGCCTCGAAATTCACAAAATTCTAATTCTGATGCCATATTTGAGTTCCCCATGGTCGATTTAATGGAAAAAGTGGTTCCACATGCCAAGATTCCTTCGAAATGAGGTAGTCTTATTACACTTTGGCGCCATCTTTAAAGATGGCCGCCATAGCTAAATTAATGGCGAGACGAATAGGGTCCCGGTCTTAAACTGACTATTGGGGTGTCTAGTACACGCATAAATTTTTTTTTTATCTCTATGCATGATATTACAGTCAACTCGGCTGTCGTAGAAACCAGTGAAATTTTGTAACAAAATTGGCTTAAAATTAGTAAAATTTGCAATTTACAGTCTCAAAATTCACAAAATTCTAATTCTGATACCATATTTGAGTTCCTCATGGTCGATTTAATAGAAAAAGTGGTTCCACATGCCAAGATTCCTTCAAAATGAGGTAGTCTTATTACACTTTGGCGCCATCTTTAAAGATGGCCGCCGTAGCTAAATTAATGGCGAAACGAATGGGGTCCCGGTCTAAAAATGACTATTTGGGGTTGAAGTACACGCATAAAAAAATTTGGACCTCTATATAAAAGTGCACAATTGGTACTATTGGTGTAACATGGAAGTCTGACTATTATAATTGCAAATAACAACTAGAAGTTGACTCTTAGTTATGCAATAAAAGTTTCTTTAAAAATACTTATATTTAATTGATATAGACCCTAAAGCTAATTATGTACCGTTGTAACAGAATTACATAGAAAAAGCCTTGGTAAAAAGTTGGTTCAATCAATCAGAAATTCCTGTGAATTGAGTTAAATTGAATAATTGTATTGATTGTACACTTACAACAAAAGTTAGATACAAATAATAGTGTTGAAATCTGTAAGGATATGTTTGTAGGATGAGCGTAGCGAGCGAAGCGAAGATTCCATTTCACTACACTGGAGGAAAAAATCCGGAATGTTTTTTTTTTTTTCCTTCTTTCTTTTTTTCTGTATTTTTGTGTGTTTGTCAGCACGATTCCGGCTAAACCGATACTCCGTTTGCGATGAAATTTTATGGAGGCCTTCGAAATCTCTGAACTTAGAACTGCCACGTTTTTGAGCGCAATCAAAAAATTATTTCTCATGAAAATCGCAATTTTACGATTTTTTCGATTTTTTGAAAATTTATTTTACTTATAACACCTACATGCTTAATCCGATTTTCATGATTTTTTCACAGAACCTTAATTTTATGAATTAAGATATCCGTGTGAAATTTGAGCGCAATCGAAAAATTATTTTTCATGAAAATATAAATTTTGTGGGTTTTTTTCTTTTTAAAACAATTTTTTACTTATAACACCTACATGCTTTACTTTATGGTGATAATACTTTTTTCACAGAACCTTAATTTTAATAAATTTATATATTCGTGTGAAATTTGAGAGCAATCGAAAATTATTTCTTATAAAAATCGCAATTTTTCGTTTTTTCAATTTTTTAAAATTCATATGATTAATTAAAAAAATAAAAAAATAAATTTTATTTTTAATTTAATTTAATTTAATTTTAAAAAAATCTTCAACTTAGTACTAATTTTTCACAGAACAACAGAAAATCCGCATAACACATGGCAGCTCAATGCCCCAATTACGCTCATCCAACAACGCGGCGGGACTTAAGCGTTTTCCTAGTATATTTATGGATGAGCAAAGCGAAGACTTATATTTCACTGATCCCCCCAAAAAAATTAGCTCGTGTTTTTTTTTCTGTCTGTTTGTTCGCTCTCTGCCGGGCAAACGGCATATCCGATCTTGATGAAAATTGGAGGGGACCTTCGAAATCTCTGAACTTAGAGGTGTATTGTTTTTGGGGACAATCGAAGAAATAATTCTCATAAATATCCTACTTTTACGAGTTATTTTTTATTTTTAGTGCAATATTTTTGTGACATTTGGGCGATTCTGACCAAACGGGTGGGGCTACAACGTTCATATTTCACATGGACATTAAGGTTATCGTGATGTATTGCTTTTTGAAAGAAAAAAGTGAAAAAGTTAGCCAGAATCCATAGAAATAAAGGTTTAAATATGAGTTTTTTTAGATTTATAATAACAATGAACATGTAACAATAGAAACTTGACAACAATCACCTACAATGCATTCAGAAAGCACTTGTAAAGGAAAAGTGGTCCTAGGCAAACTAAAAACTCACAAAAAAGCTCATCCATCAACGCGGCGGGACTTGAGCGTTTTCCTAGTTTATTTATTATTAATGTATTGTGTAACAGAATTACTATAGATGTTACATAATTACGCTTGTGATTTAAATAGCTTTATAATGTGATAGGAGTGAAATAATAAAAATGAAAACACAATTTGATTAGTCAGACCATTGAGATTAATAGGTATAATAATAGTATTAATCTCTATGGTCAGACAATAGGTGGTACGGCACATTTGAACATAATTTTAGTCATTTTAACAGTGGTAACAGAATTATGACATGGATGTAACAGAATTACATATGGCTGTAAGAAAATAACGCTTGTGACTTAAATAGCTCAATTATGTGATAAGAGTGTCACAAAAATTTAAAACATAACATGTCATTAGTCAGTAAATAGGTATGGCATTTTTAAACATAATTTTAGTTATTATTAACTACAATTCAGAAATTTAAAAAGTCCAGTACATTGTAAGAAGAAAAATCGCACAATTACCACTGTGGGACTTGTCAATACATAAAAACATACACAATCAATCATATCATTATCAATCATTATCATAAACATAAACCATTAAACATAAACATAGGTAACATGAAATTACTGTTGACATTATATGAGACTAGTCCATAAGCCTCTGCCTTCATACAACCAAACAATCCAAACAATCGATCAGAATTACAGTACATAAATTATAATTAGTAAATAATACAGATCTGAAGTCAATCAAATCAATGGAATCAATACATACATAAGACTCAGCCTTCATACAACCAGAATTAAAATATATGGTTTAATAAATAATAAAAATATGAAGACAGTAAACTATTTCTAACATTGTTGAATTACTTTTATTTATCATTTAGGAAATCTTGAACAGAATAAAAACATTCATTGAGAAGAAGTTGCTTCACTGCTTTTTTGAAGTGGAGCAGATTCTAATAGACTTTTTATTTGATGAAGATGGATGAATAAAAGTATCAATCTATCTATTTCATTTTATTTTTCTTCAGTTTGAGTACAAAACAGTTGCAGACATGTTTAGCCGGTTAGCCTAGTAGAAGAAAGAATACCCACCTAGAGCCGTAGCCTTGTACGTGGGAGTATTCAAATGAAATTAACTATAATTTATATGAAAGATGGCGCTTAGGCTTAGAAAGACACTCAACATATGTTAAAGTAAACATTTCTTTATCTCTAGAATACAGTTAAAATACAATTTATGTGCAAGAATAATAATAAATATTAAATAAACATATCAGATACCTATGGTAAGTTGCAATAAAATTGTATGTACAGATACCTAGTGAAAAAGATGAATTAAATTCTTAATGTACACAAGATTAGTATGATTGAGTATGATTATATTTCCTATTAAAAAATATTGATCTTTGGTTGGCTGTCGCTCACTCGTCGATTGCGTCGGGGCCTACAGGGTTGGCTTGGTCGCTTAGATTTACTGTCCCCCACTGAAAATCAGTTATATAACTGAGTGGGTAGACTCTAAATACAATGTATTTATTTTATTTCAATAGAAAGAAAAAAAGAAAGGAAACAGAATATAAGGTAACAAATATTTGACATCTACAATATATAATCGACAGGCGATTTAATAGTATGTTGGACATAGAAGTGGTTTTCTATTTCAGTTACTTACTAGAATTATTTTTTTGTAGACAAATTATAAGTATAAAGTATAATGTTGAATATATGTTGATTGAAATACAGTACTAAAAATATAGAATAAGATGATATTTGTAGTAATTTAAACTAAAATTCTAGACCCATGTGATAGGCTTTTACATCAAGAGGTGATTTATCAAAAGTAGGTCTATTGGCATGAGAAGAAAACACTGTATATTCTTTATTCTCTTTTAGTAATCATGTTGTTTATTACATTAGGACAAAACTCCCTGCCTTTTTCAAGGATCCATTTTTGTAATTCACATTCAATAATCAATCAGTAATCACTTTGGATGAAGTATTTTTTAATACAAGAAGATGTACAAAAAATAAGAATGCCAGAAATTGCTGCTTGCTGTATATTATGATGCCCGTGCGCACCGGTGCATTATTGGCGACTACTTTTAAGATAATAATTATCTTGTGAATCTTGCGAAGAGATGAATTATTCATCTCTTCGCAATTTGGTATGATTTGTATAACATGATTATTTTATGAGATAGGTGCACTTAATGGCAATATGTGAAAGATAACCCAACCCAAACAGTATTGTATTGTATTTTATTGTATTTGCGTCCATCTGAGCAGTACATTGTAAGAAGAAAATTGCACAATTACCACTGTGGGACTTGTCAATAGGGTCAAAAAAAACATAATATCTTATTTAAACAAAAACAACATGAAATTACTGTTGCATTCTTATATAACTAGTCCAAGCCTTGCCTTCTTTTAACCAACCAAACCAAAAAAATATCAGAATTACAGAAAAGATTATAATTTAGTAAAAAATCAATTGAAGTCAATAAAATCAATGGAATCAATACATACATAAGCCCTCTCCCTTCAACAATCAATAAACCCAGAATTAAAATATAGGGTTTAAAAAAAATACAAATTAAAACAATAAACTATTCCTAACATTGTTGTATTACTTAAAATTTAGATTTAGGAATTTGAACAGAAAAAATACTTAATTGAGAAGAAGTTGCTTCACGTTTTTTTGAAGGGGAGCAGGAACTCTTGGGGTTTGGACTGCTGATGGGAAAAAAATTTTTTGAAAATGAATAGAAATTTTAATATAGCAAAGTGAGCATAGGAGCCAATAAAATAAATCTATCATCGATTCGTTGAAAAAAAATTTTATAACATAAACTTGTTAAATTTTTAATAATTTCACTTTTGTTAATGTTTTTATTTTGTTTTTTTCTCATGTATTTTTTGATTATTTTTATTTTTTATGCGGATTTATGAAGGGAGCCAAAAGTATGAAAAACACTGTACGCACTTTTGACCGCCTTGGAAACAGGGTTTAAGGGTGAACCAAGGGTTTCCCTGTTTTCCATGTCGCACAGAAACGTTTATTTAATTACATATTTTTTGAAAGGCTGTTTGTCGCGGTTCAAACCCTTTTTGAAAACAATGGGGGAAAATCGAACAAGAAAAAGTCCCCAATTTCATCAAACACACATTTCTGAGACTGAATAATGAGGGAAAAAAAGTTATAGTGCAGTGGGGGTACCGCACACTGAATCTGATGGGAATGAGAAGGCAGACTTCGTGGCAAAGAGGGCAGCAAGATCCAAAAACTGAAAAGGGCTCCTCTTATAAGGCAGTTAAGTCCCATTTTACATCTGCTGCCGAGAATTCGGTGCGAGAAAGTGGGGGGGGATTCAAAGACAAGCCAGGGTAAAGTAAGTATCAGAAGAAAAAAACCCCCCGAAAAAAAACAGAAAGTTCATCTGCCCATTTCAGACTAGAACAACACGGGTATGCCCCTTTTTGGGCAACATTTACAAAAGTAGAAATGCCTATTCAAGCCTATGCATGTCGTTTCGGTAAGGATGAACAGAATCGAGACATCTTTTCAGTTGTAAAAGGGCTAAGTCTGAACTTGACGAAATGCAATGCATGACGAAGTAAAAAGGGAATCTGTTATTGGGTAACACAACAACAAAAGGAGGGCCCGGGTGGGCCCCGATTGGAGGCTATGAAAAGAAGAAGAAGTCTTATCATATCATATGTACTTTTTATTTATTTTTTTCTATCTTTTTTTTAGTTAAAACTGTTTTAAAAAGGGGGAAAAAACTAAATAAACTAATTGTATCGTCAGACACAAAAAATAAATTATAGTTTTAAAATTTTTGGGAAAAAGTAATTTTCAACAACAATGTATTAATAACACAATAATTTTTGGTAACTTTTAAAAAAAATCTTGACGTAGAAGACGACATGGCTTTAAAAGTCGCAGATAATATCATGAATACCATCGCGAAAAAACACCCCGATCAATAAAATGTCATCAATGGGTCAAAAGACACTTGACTTTTTCATGGTTAGTTAATTTTTAAGTCGCTTTTGCTAACCGGATATAAGGGGTGTGTCCCCACATGTACCCGATAGGGTAGTCCTATGCCCCACAGTGACCCGATAGAGGTAGTCCATGCCCAGTTAGATTCTGCACCGACGTCCCTACAGAGGTTCTTCCACGTGCCGCACCTGCTTAATGAGCCCTGTAAAAACCCCTTGGGCGACCATATGAGGAGGCCCCCCCCCCCCCCCAAAAAAAAAAAAAAATTTTTCGCATAGTTAAAAAAATAATCTAACAGTTATTTGCTTATCATTTGCATTCTTTGTTGTATTGAATTAAATTTTTTGATATATATTAAATATGAATAACATTATTTGGTCCAGATTGTTCTCGTTTTTGTAATTAAATTTGCGTTGTTTATATATAAATAAATAAAATTTAAAAATAAATTGGACACAAAAATCGATCTATCATCCACCCTAAAAAGAAAAAATTGTCATATTGTAATACATACCGGACGGGTTTGTCTGCAAATGGAGCCCCCGCCGTGCGAGGTGACCAGGACCTCGTGACGATCTGGTATGGGGGGGGGGGGGGGGGGTTTTTTGGGGGAAGCGGGTCGTACACTTCTCTGGAGACGGTGAAGGGTTCGAAGCCTGGGCCTACAGAGTTCCACTGCAAGAAGCAGCAAACATTTTTAGAAATTTCTCCTTTTAACCCGGACCCAAACAACTTTAAAACCCAATTATTTGTCTCCATCGAGATTTTGACAAAAATCATTAAATTTTTTGGGTTTTAAAAAATTTAAAAAAATGTTTTTGACGTTGAAAACATTTGTAATCATCATAGTTTCTATGTGCTTTTTTTTAGAACCGTATATTGTTTTTTGGCATCTGATTGCCCTATTTAGTTTGTTTAAATTTTTTAATATTTTTTTTTTTAAGAATTTGGATAAGTTTAACTTTGAAAAAAGTAAAGTGATGGTTATGGTAAGAAGAAGAGGTCTGGGAATTGGATAAAGAGTACTTTGAGGAGAAAACTAGTAGGAACCAAATTTTAAATACCGGGCAGCATAATCCCGCCGATGGTAAAATGTGCGGAGATTTCAAAGGGGTATGGGTATCGCAGAGGTTTCTTCCCGTTGGTGGGAAAACGCTTTTTAAAAAAGAGGTTACCAAGGCGATGAAAACTTTTTAAAATAAAAAACATATTTGTACCGGTACTCACATATGGTGCGTGACATGGGCCCTGGGGGTAAAAAAGAAAGACAAATTCAAGCTGCGGGAAAAGAAATTTTTTAAAGGGGTGAATGGGAGCTCGGGGAATTTTTAAGAAAGAGTGTGAAGACAAGAAAAAATAGGGGTAAGAGTTTAATTTTTAAGCTAGGGAAAGAAAGGCTGGGTAGTTTTTGGGTACATTAAAGGATGCAGAAAGACCCCATTCCGAAGATGCAGTATGAACAAAACGCAGGAAACAAACAGAGAAAAAGGATGGAGCCCAGACTGAGATGGGAAAGAAGTTTTTGGCAATGGATTTGAAAGGAAAAATGCAGCTTTGGGGAAAAGGATTAACCAGGGAAAACGAAAAAAAAGGCAAAAATGGTGGAGGTCCCCGAGAAGAAAACAGTGAAGAGGAAGAAAGGGAAGTAGATGATGCAAGGAAGAAAAAAGGTGATTTGGGGGCGCGCAGGCGTGGTAGCGGCTTTGATAACCCCGGGGGGCCAAAAAGTGGAGGGAAAACCCCCCACCCCCCCACCCCACTTGGTTGGAAATAGGGTTTTGATATTAATTTAATTTTTTAAAATGTCTTTAGTATTTAATTTAATTTAATGTAAAAGCCCCATCAACTTGTGGGGGTTGCCTTTTGGTGGTGGCAATAAATAAATATTAAAGCGGGTCTTTAAAAACAAGTTTGGGGAAAGTTAGTTGGGTTTTGGGGGTGAGATGTTGCCGGCGGACAGACGACAACATTTTTAACAGACGTGACAAATTGTCGGTTGAAGTAACAGCCTTCATAGAACCCCGGGGTTACATTTGCTACGTGGCATGCAAGAAATGTTACGACGCTGAGCTTGAGAATACAAACTTTAAATAATTTTACTTACGACTAAGTTAAGTGTGGGTTTAATGTTGCAGGAACCTGACGGGATACATGACCGGGGTCTCCCCTTTAACTCGTACCCTGTTAATGGGGGGAGGGGCGGAGGACTGGGATACATCAACACAAAATTTTCTTTTTCAAGGATGGGTACAACAAAAAACTATCAAAGTACAAATAACAAATTTTTGTTTTTAAAGTTTTTTATTTTCGCCCTTTCGGGGGGGTAAACAAAACAGTAGAATGCAATAGAAAAAAAATAGTTGTAGCATTTATTTTCCGGTTTTCATATATTACAAAAAAAGACAAATGTTGCAAACACACACAAAATAAAAGTGTCCTAAAAAAATACGTGATTTTATTTGGTTTTCAGACTAGACGGTTACAGAACATTGCAACGCGTAATGAGAGTGTAAAACACGCGTACTTTACGTGTCTCTTTGTGGTCCCATTTGGAGCAAGACGACTAGGTGCCCGGATGAGAAAGGTTCAACAACAACAACAACAACAACAAAGAGAACTCAACAACATGTCGGGCGAAGAGAAACAAAGCCCCTCACTGATGATGGTGACTGATGGTCTCCGGGGTGTACCGGGGGTTAAAATGTCATCCCCGACGACTGCCGCATAAACGAGGCTCACTGAAAAAAAGGCGAACCCAAGAGGAAGGTTCGAACCCAGGGGAGAAAGTGAAAACTCCTCAAGTCCTCAACTCCAGCACCCCCAGAGAAGCTGTGGAAATCCACAGATTCTCGAATGCACCCAAATCGACAGAGGGGGAAAATCCCTTTGCATACATTTGTTTTTACCCCCCCCCCCCTCATCCCCCTCTCCCCCCCCACACCAATCTCATCTCCCCCTACAAGCACCACCGGGGTGAAGACAGAGTCATCCAGGAACATCCCCACAACAACAACAACACAAATACAGTATTTTTTTATTACACTTCATTAACACGGTGGGAATTCCCCATCAATCCTGTTTTACCAATAATGGGTAGGGTACAGTTAACAAAGATATCAATGTGACACCAAAAAAAACTGGTTAGTTTTTTTAAAATTTCATGTGATTTTTTCCTTGTACGTATAAATAATAAAGTTTTTAATATTTTATTAATAACCGGGACCTAATCTCGTTAAATACAATAGCTGATAAACAAGAGTATCATAATAACAATAAAGTAATATTTTTTTTGTTATAAAATTTTTGAAAAATTTTTTTTGGGTATAGTACAGTATAAAAAAAGGTACATCATAAACAGGGGACTGAAGACTGGTAATCACATCAGTATTAGAACAGGAGACAAACAAGACATACCGGGATTAATATTGTGATCAGTTGACCCCAAAAGCAAATCATGTCAAGACGACGTGGAAAATAGGGCGCTTCAACCGGGTTGGGGCATATTTCGCCGCCGTGAATGAAAGAAAATTTGAAGAGTTAATGCAGGTATTTTTTTGATATTAGATTGTTTTTAAGTGTATAAATAAACAAAAAAAATTGAAGATGAAGAAAGTAATAGCAAAAAAAGTTATGTATGTAAAGAAAAGAAAAAAAAGAAAAAAAATGTTATGAAATTAATTAAAGTTTGTTAAAAAGTTTCTTTGGATGAGAAATTTTAAAATTTTCGCCTTATCATATGATAGAATTTTTTCATTGATTGGGAGGTCAAATTTATGCGCAAGGGATCATATTTGGACATTTGCTGCATATGATGTACGGTTAAAGTAATCACATGGTCACATAGGGAATAAACCTTTTCTCTGGTTAAGAGATATCCCCTGGTTAGGCGTGGTGCCCTATACGAAGTCTAGACAATACCACCTCTTCTCTACGAGAGAGTGAGACGTAGGTGGGCGAATTTGTATCAATGTGGGCATCACACTACGCAATTTTTTATTTTGCAAACATCCCAAGATGTTTGTCGCAAATCCAACAATCTTTGCTTGAATCCACTCTTGACATCTGGAACGGGAACTAGATTGAAATCAACGTCGCGACGCTGGGAGCTTCCTTAGCAGCCCTATCAGCGTGTTCATTTCCCTCTATGCCCACGTGTCCCGGTATCCAGCAAAATTCTATTATATAACCCTTAGAGGTTAGTTTTTTCTAAATAGAATTGGATGTCTTGTACAAATGATGACTTGAATACATGAGTTCTATAGCTTGAAGTGAACTTAAACTATCTGAACACAAAAGGTATTCTCCACAACGACAGCGTAGAATGTATTTAAGAGCTTCACGGATGGCGATAACTCTGCAGTGAAAACTGAACACACGTCGCTTAGCCTGAAACGTTCAGTTAAGGTGGAGCAATAAAAAGCACTTCCAACCTTGTTGTCAATTTTGGAGCCATCTGTGAATACCAAAGTAAACCTTTGATGTTCATGGCAAATCTCTCGCAAGTTAATTTTGAATACACTATCGCAAGTAGAGTTTTTATCAAAACGACAAAGGTCAAATATAATAATCGGCTCTGGTGTAAACCAGGGCGGGTTATTGCTAAATACAAACATCAAAAATTTTGGCAGATGAAATTCTATAAGATTAACACAAAGTTTACATCTTAATCCCGTTGGAAGAGATGCCTTGGTTTGTTATCAAAGTGTCTGACATATGTCGTGTTAAAAACATTCCGATTTGCTGGATGGTTAGGCATAGCTTTAATTTTCATTACATACGTACCCATCAAGAGGTTCTCCGTTCTGCCAAGGAGGACACACCTGACTCGGCATACAAGCTGACTACCGGGCTTGTTCGAAATGCACCAAGAGCAATACGAAGACCACAATGGTGGACAGTGTCTAGAAGTTTAAGGGTTTGTGTTACTTGCTGAAGAGTATACGAAACATCCATAGTCCATCTTGCAGCAAACTAAAGATCCGTAAATTCTCAACATGCAAGTCCTATCTGCACCCACGATGTAGTACTGAGAACTTTCAATAGGTTGATTTCAACATGCATTTTTTGCGTAACTCAACAACGTGGTCTTTCCAATTTAGCTTTTTGTGCAAACACCATGCCGAGAAGACGGACATTTGTTTTGAATAGAAGTTCTACATTGTTAAACGATATGTGTGAGTCATTTTGAATTCCTTGAAGACGGCAAAAGTAAAGGCACTGAGGTTTTTCGGGAGAGAATCGTGTCCCCCGCTTTCGAGCCCATTCGCTTATATTGTTCAATCCAATTTGCACGTGTCTTTGAGCTGTTGATAAATTTACCGATCTGTAGAAGATTCCCAGGTCATCTACAAATAGGCATGACATTAGGCTCTTTGGGATACAATCCACTACACTGTTTATTCCAATAGCAAACAGTGATACCGACAAGACCGAGCCTTGTGGTACACCTGTTTCCAGTGAGAACGAGTCTGACAAAACATTGTTAACACGCACTTTGAAAGTTCTATCTTTTAAAAAGTTTTCTAAAAATTTTGGCATGTGCCCTCTAAAACCCCACTCGTGAATCTGTTGAAGTATATTATACCTCCATGTTGTATCGTATGCTTTTTCAATGTCAAAAAGCACACCAACAACATGTTGTTTTGCAACAAACCCTTCTTGAATAAACGTCTCTAATCGAACCAAGTGGTCGATGGTGCAACGACGTTGACGAAATCCACATTAGACGTTCGCCAATAAACCGCGTGTCTCCAGCATCCACATTAGTCGTTTGTGGATCATCTTTTCGAACCATTTGCAAAAGCAACTTGTCAGAGAAATAGGGCGATATGAAGTCGGCATCGACTTATCTTTTGTGGGTTTAAGAAGTGGAATTAAGATGGCACTACGCCAACTATCGGGAAATATGTCAGACAACCACAAAATATTAAAAAATAAAATAATAACTTCCAATGAGGGATCAGTCAGGTGCACAAACATGTCGTTGTGCATTTTGTCTTCTCCCACAGATGTGCGACGTAATGAGCTTAACGCCATACGGAGTTCCCACAAAGAGAACGCTCTGTTGTATGGCTCATCGTTTTCAGATGAGAAATTAAGTTTTCGAGCTTCTGTCAACTGCTTGTGTGCTAGAAATTCTGCATCATATCGTGCATTACTGCTTACCGATGCAAAATGTGTACCCAGTACTGAAGCCACATCTGCTGGAGTAGTAACTAATTGCCCGCCATCCTTGATAGCGGGTATGGTGTTTACCTGACGTCCACTAATTGATTTAATCCTTTTCCACACCATCGTGGAAGAGGTGCTGTAATTTATAGAAGATACATACTCTTGCCATGACTGCCTCTTACTATGTTTGATAATTCGTCTCGTTTTCGCTCTCTCGTGCTTGAAATTGATTAAATTTTCAAATGTAGGAAATGTATTTAATTTTTTAAAAGCTGCTTCTTTGCCTTAATGGCCAATGCACAATCTTGTTCCACCAGGGACGACACGACGTCGTGGTTCACCACTAGTCAGTGGTATACTGGCATATGCTGCATCAAGCAAGCATTTACTAACCATATTGACAAGCACGTTGGGGTCACGAGAACTAGTAAAGTCCACCTTGAGCAAAGAGACTTCACTAATTTCCTGGAACTTTCCCCAATCAGCTTGCGCAAGTCTCCATCCCTGACCTGGATTGTGTGGCCTATTGTAGAATATCATGTCAATTATAACAATATTAATAATTCTATTTATCTATTTTCATCTGACAACGGAATGCATAGGGTACTCGGGTTACTCCTATATCAAGGTACCCCCAAATAGAGCTGGTAGATTGAGTAAACCTTGCAATCTTTACACGTAATTCGTACTGGCTATGTTTTCCATACATTGTCACAGATGATAGACTACACTGCGTTTTATGCATTTCAAAACATGTTTAATAAAATACAATCCAGAAATTACAAAATCTTTCCCGGCCTGGGGATTGAACCCAGGTCTCCCACATTTCGGTTATAAGGGCGCTTTAGCCAACTAGACTAGGGAAACGCCAAAGTCGAGTGAGCGAGTCATGTGTTTAGTACCCGGGAACATCTGCATACAATGATTGAAAATTATATAGGTTA